>JANRGW010001986.1:55675-179228 GCA_024733675.1 Psilopsiagon aymara | reverse complement strand
GGATGCTGGGGAGGGACTCTTCATTAGGGACTGTAGTGATAGGACAAGGGGTAATGGGTTTAAACTGAAACAGGGGAGGTTTAGATTGGATAGAAGAGGAAGTTCTTTACTGTGAGGGTGGTGAGGCACTGGAATGGGTTGCTCAGGGAAGCTGTGAATGCTCCATGCCTGGCGCTGTTCAAGGCCAGGCTGGACAGAGCCTTGGGTGGCATAGTTTAGTGGGAGGTGTCCCTGCTCATGGCAGGGGGGTTGGAACTGGATGATCTTAAAGTCCTTTCCAACCCAAACTATTCTATGATTCTATGACTGAAAATAGTCACCCGCAGCCAGGAAGCCTGAGGAGGAGTAAAAGATATCACCAAGATGTGTGACCCCTGGGTTAATAGTTGCCAAGAACAACTTTTGATATTCAGACCCTATAAAACCATCTTCTTTGGCAATAGATAACCCAGCTGCTCAGGGAAGTCAGATACAAACACAACAGCTTTCTCAATGGATAACACCTTCAGAACAAGATTGTGAGGGGAAAGAAACAAACAATGGAGAAAAACAACATGACAAGGAAAAAACGTCATTGTGCTGTACGTTGTCTTGTGGTTCTTACCTTCTACGCAGATCTTCAGCCACTGCAGCTCTGCAGCTGAACAAATAGGCTCGAAGAGATTTTAGCTGTTGTCTCAGGCGGACAACAGTTGCCAGAGGTTCAGCGTGCTTGTACAGCATGGGATTTTCCTGCTGGATATCGATCAATGGCTCCTCATAAACATATTCTAGGAACTCTTTGGCTTGCTTCGATACCTGAAAAATAAAGCCACTTAGCTAGGCTTTCCTCCCATCTCTTTTTAAGCAGATCCTCCCCTCAGTGATCCATCAGCTATTCTCTGCATCTGAAAACTTACTTTGCTACCAATTACAAATGAAGACAGAGCTGAGGGAGATCCAACTGTCCCTGCTTATAACCAAGTCAAACTTCATGAAACCCATCAAAGTCGAGTGTGTGAGACAATTGCTTACTTACCCAATACACAGCAATATCTGCAGCCATACATGTTTTCACTGCTGGGTAACATAGCTTACCAGATATTTTTTTAAGTCTAAAACCTAATTACCAAGTCTCTTCCTGTTAAGATTTTCCTGTTTGTTTGCACTTTCTTTTTGACAAGAAGCAAGTGCTGAGGTAAATGCCAAAGCACATTAGAAAAGGAAATGTACACACTGCAAATCCAAGCACATTGTACTAGTCCAGAGTATAGAACTCTAGTGTAAAGTACTGCTTCCATTTGTTTCAGACTCAGCCAGCAGGGATAAAATTACGCAAAAAGGAAATAAGAAGCACACCTATCGAGTTGTGAGGTTTTTAAACACAGACAAATAATGTCTGGTATTACTCACTCCCAGTATTTCATCTGCAAATTTTTCATAGGCCTTTTTCATGATGCTCTGTTCTATCTCCAACTGCAAAGAGCTACTGTAATCTTGATAAATTAGTGGGACTTTTGTTCCCAGTAGAGAAGATACTCCTGTTTCTGAGGTGAGTAGGCCAAATTCCCTCTCATTCCTTATTTCTGTATTTTATCACAGCTGGAAAAGAGAAGATGGGATTATCTGAAATGAGCTGCAAATCACCTGAAACTGTGCTGTGGAAATACTGTTTGTTCCACAATTCAATTAGCCCTCCCAGGCCTTTAAATCAGTGTTTACACTAAGTGAGGGAGGGATGTATTAGGCTAACAAAAGGAGAAAGGGCATGTTGTAGACTCATGAGATTTAGAATGTTATTTCCATTTTGGTGCTGTAAGGTAGGAAGTAGAGAAAAGAAGTAGACATTCTGATAAATTGCACCACTTCCAGAGCCAGCACAAGTTACTAGCTACGGGAGTCACTAGCTACTTACAGGGAAAACCAGTCCCAAATGTAACCTTTTCACAGTGCATAATACAAATGTAAGAAATAATGCCAAGGCCAACCTTCCCACCAATAAATAGCTACACAGATAATACAATGTGCAATTTTAAATACAGCAGAGCATAACTCCACAGGTTTCCCAGGCCCTAAAATGGTACTTTGCCCAGCATCACTGTCTGACAGGTGTGTGTTGGTTCACTCTGCATGCCTGACACAGGCACACAGGTCATGTAAAACATTAACTCGCATAATCAACCATAGCAAAGTTAGAAGAAGCTGAAATGTAGTCTTATAATGGGAAGGGTCAGGCAGTCACAATAACTCAGCTTGCTACCAGCCAATATTCTAGTACATCTACAAGCATACTTACAGCCCCCCAATTTAACTGGGCAGACTAGACAACCCCATTACACAAGCCAGAAGGAGTGAAAAGATGGAAAATGCAACAAGGTTTTAGCTTTAAATGTCATACAAGGATGGATGCTGACATTTCCAGACCTTTCTTTTCTAGTGGCTGAAAACTCATAGTTCTGAATTCAATTTACCAGCAGTCAGCCTCCCCCTTGAAGCCTTCTGGCACAGTGAGTTCATTTCTTGCTGTGTTTGTCCGGCATTCTGCTGGAAGCCACCCGAACCAAACTGCAACACCTACTGTTTTTTGTGTGCAAACAGGGAAAAGAGTTGGCCTGAGTAAAAGGGAGAAAGGATGTTCACAAGATCGCCTCTTCTCTTTTCCCTTCACACAAACGCATGTAAAATGCAAATATGAGAACAGTGGAGAGACAGGAGAAAAAGTGAACTTGGGGACTGAACTGCTACTTCGGTTAGGAGAGGACAAACATGCCTAACTGCCAAGTCCTTTCAAATAGCTTTTATTGCAGTCAAGGGGATTTTTCTTCTCCTACCCATGTGCCATGCGCTTTCAGGCGTTAAGCCCCAGGTATGGGAAATCACAGCTCTGCAGATTTCTACCACTTCTGTTTTTTCATGACCTGTCTTGCCAAACCCAGACAAGAACCTCTCCATTTCAAAAATCCACTCAATTGATGCAACAGTTTTGCTGCTGCTCAGAGGTCTGGGAGTTCACAAAACATAAAAGAGAAACGTGCCCAATTATTGCATCATTATAAAAGCATGTCCTTGTGTACCTATTGGAGCTTGCTTTGCTGGAGACAGATAGAACAGACCCCAGAAATCTCTGCAAAGGCAGTGGCATGGAGTGCAGGTTTTCAAACCCCTCATTCACTTTGCTGCCATGTGGGGGACTGACAAGCGCATTTCAGACCGTATGAAACACCAAAGCTTTTGAAGACTGAAACCCTGTTTCAGTTCTGTCCACCAAAGGTGCTATGTGCTTATTTCCTGCAGAAACAGTCTAGCCTATGCCATGAGTCCAGCCAGAAGCAAATCACCCACCACAGAAGCTCCACTTCCAGGCATTGCTGCACTACCTGTGAGGGGTGGGGCTGTGCACTTAGGAGAAGCTCTGTTGTTTAGCTTCACTTGGGATGCTGCTTCACAGCTTTGTGTGGGCACGCTGGCCAACTATGAGAGGTGAAATGCCGACAAATTAAGTAATCTTCCCTTAAAAGTGAGCACAAATAAAATTATTAGTACTTAGATCACCTCAAGGAAGTGGGACATGTATCTGTCTATGCCAAATCACCACATTTAACTAATACACTAATAAGGAATCATGCAGTTTCATTGTCAGACTTAAAAGCAGCAGCCAGCCCTAAGTTGCCTCTTAGAACATAACAGAAGAAATAAACATCAGGCCTTATCTCTGAGTGGAGAAAGGAGAGGCAGATGTAAAAGCACAGGCAATATGTGCTCTATCTCCAAATAGCACTGAATCATTCCACCGGGGCATAGGAGGGACACAAATAGAAGCATATGTATGCAGAATTGAACAGAAAGGGGAAAACCCCGAAGATTTCACAAAAATAAAGAGAACAACTTGTTCTTTTACACAGACAGGATGGAGTTGAGGAGATCCAACCAGTGATCTCAGGTCAGTTGCCACACCGACACTGTGGTACATGATGCCCTCTTCACCGTGCCTCCCTGCTTTAGTTCCTGCTCATATAGCAGGGGATGCTGTACTGTTTTCCTACCTTAGGGACAGTGCTTCTTTCTTAAATCCAACTCTCTGAGCACTTTGGCACAGAGACTGATAAAGTATCTGTGCAGAATTTGCTTGTGCTCCCAAGCCACCTCATACCTGTTCTGCCTGTCTATAAAAGGTGCAAATTGATAACTTCTCACCATTACAGTGAGATTACAGTAGAGTAAATTTTCAAGGAAGGCTTGAGCTTAAAAGTCCCATTTCCTTTTGTGCCTCAGCTGCTACACCAAGACCACAGGAAAGAGAGCACAAAGCATAGTTTTTAGCCTGCAGGTTTAGAAAAACAGTTTATTTTCTTGGCAATATTACAGCTTGATGTGAGGTCTTTGCCTTGCCATCCACTTCCTCTGTATCAGGGCTACCTATACTACCATGGGCTAGCAAGTTTAGTTCTTTGTAGAAGCATCCAAAGGAAGAATGCTTAAATATTTCATCCCTAGCTTCTAGGAAAGGGAAGGAGTTCTGTCCCCACATGTAAGAGCTTTGTAACTGTGAAGAATCTTGCATTTTAAGGTGGAAGACTGTAATTTTCCTGATGGCAGGCTCTGGCTACCTTTTAATAATCTCCCTTTCTGACAAATTTTCTTCTTCAAGACAGCTGCTTTTCCTCTAATAGGGCATTTACTGGCTATTTTTTTCATTTTCAAATAGCCCATAATAATAATATTTGCAGACACAAAACATCAAACAGCCTCTCCCAACAGTGGCTGCTAGGTCTGAAGCTCTAACATGGTCTGGATTCGTTATGAGCCTGTTATTGTTCCAGCATATGCTCCCCAAGACACAAAACAACACTGCTACTGTGTTTGCTGGTGTAATGCTTTGAGGCATGTAACCAGTTTCCCCTATCTAGCAACCAGACACCAAGGCAATAGCAAATAGCAGATACAGAAGTTTCAGAGAAGCTGCTGGTGTGGCAGGTGAACAACTATAGGATTTTCTCTTTATGTTGCTTTGGTCCAAACAAGTGCTATAGCAATGTCCTTCTAGTGCCCTTGAAATGTTCACACCAAGAGACAGGACATACTGGGCCATGCAAACACTGTGTCTGGCAATGCTAGTTTCCTGGAGGCATTTCCAAAATTCAGCATCTGTCACCAAGCAGTGCCAATTTATAGTCCCTTGTGCCAATTCATAGTCTCTTGTACTCATGAAACAGGTACTCCTCAAGGGCCCAGGAAGTGCAAAGATTAGGGCTAAAAGAGACTGCCTCTTGAACACCCTGATAAGCAATGATGGAAAAGATGTCACCAAGAAAGAGAAGCATGGCTGCTCCTTTTGAGGAATGTTTTAGGCCCGGGTAAGGAAACTGATGAAAACATCTGCCTTGTTGAGGGTGGCTCATTCTGGTAAAAGGAACAAAGATGACAGCATTAGCAGTTAAGGTCTGTAACTTTCAATCTGTTGCAATGTCTGTGCTTATATCTAAAGAGTAATTCTGTTCACTCACTAGCAAGCCAACCTGCAGGGAGATTACCTTGTACTTGGAAGTGTCCCAGTTATGAACCAGCCGTGCAGGGATGAGGAACGTGTCATCCACATGGCAGGTGCTGCAGTAATACCATCCACTGTAGCTGCACACCTTGGCTTTCCCATTGGACAAGCCTATGGAGCGCTGACAGCCTGGAGAAGAGAGAGGGGGTAAAAGTATGGGTTTGTAAACCACGCCAGAGTACACACTCGAGTAATTTATGAGACCCTTCTTAAATTTTATTTATTTTACCAATGAGCCATTTCTCTTCCCTAAAACCCAGAAGAATAAATATAATAAATATATAAATACTAAAAAACTGTTGCTGAACAAGCACACGCTAACTTGGGCATTTATGGCAAAGAGTTCAGAGAACAGTGAAAGGATACTTAGCTCTTCTCAAGAAACAAAGGCAGAAGACCAGCTTTGAGATACCGGGCATTTAACAGCCATGGCCAACTGAAAACCATTACCTAAAGTTTATATAGAGAACACCAGACTGCAGAATTACTGTGTGCTTGCTTCAGACAGCTCCCATTTTCCCCACAACAGAATAGGCCAGCACTGGCTGCCTGGAGGAACACAAACCAGCTCCTGCTGACAGCCAAAAGGCATGCTTGACCTGGCAGGTAGGATTTGGCCACAGAATTAGCATAGCCAAAGCAAACCACAGTCAGCCCATGAATAATAACTCTGAGCAATAGTCACACTGGGAATGAGTAGCCCTTGACTAGCAGTAGTGACACAGTTCAGTTTCCTGCAGGGTTTGGGGTTATTTTTTCCTTACAATTGGATCAACCTGTATCTTACAAGGTCTGAAGTCTGCCTGATGATACTTTTTTCACAGCTGGATCCCTTGCCTCTTCCCATATGCTCTTATGTGCAGCCCCTGGATTAAAACAATGTATTCAAAAGCTGCTGCTTAGTTGGAAAGAACAATGCAGAGCTCTTCTTCACCTGACCACAAAACCACACAGAAACTCGATGCATTTGACACCTCTGTCTTTCTCTCAGCTGTGACTAAAATAAGCCAACAGGTTCAGATAATATTAGAGTGAAGGGCTGAAGACAGACAGCACAGTCACATTTAACAACCTGCTCAGGAAGCGAGGCTAAAAATGTTTGGATAAGATACAATGAGATGTCTGTGATTGTTATTAACACCTCTTTAACACAGCACACATGCTAGCATTTCTCTTTTCCCTCAGATATTAGTGTCCCTGTATGACATTTACAGCTACAGACACAATTAGCACCAGAGACTCATTCCAGCATGTGCTGGATGCTCAGAAAGTCGCTGCTGGAACTGGTTAGCAATACTGATCAGCAGAGATCTAGACCTTGTGCACCACTTTTATGGCAGAAGTATTGGTTAAACAGAGCTTTTAATGCAGAATTTAACTGTCTGCTTTTGTTCATATAACTAAATTTGTTTAGCTATGTAACTTCTCAGACTGAAGGCATCATTTTTTGCCAGGAGAAGTTATCCTTATTTTCGGAGAGATTTCAGCTCAACTACTGTAGACATAAATCAAACTCCTCTTTCTCCCCACTAGCTGATGCTACCACATCCCCTCTGCTCTAATCAAAACAATTAGAATAATCTGACCAGCACCATTAGTTCACTTCCTCCACTTCCACAGTCCAGAGGCACTGACTACCTGCAATACTCACTCTCAAGTGAATCAGTGTGAGACATGTCCTGTTTCTTTCTCCCCTTTTTTAAGTGAGGATATGCAGTTTCTTGAAAAAGGAAAATATCTAAACCAGTGACACTTATATTCATGCTTCCTCTTTTACCATTCATAACTTCAGAGCAGAAGTATAAACATCTATCTCAAGTGGCATAACATACATAATGCAAAAATGTGATCTCAGCCAATAACCGAATAGAAAACCCAAACATCACGACTGTCAACTATTATCACTGTAGATACAATTTCTGTATGGCAAATATTAGCAAAAAAATATCACTTCTGGCTGTGGCTTGGGATTAGAATTCAGGAGTCAACAACTCTGTATTACCCTCAGTGCAAAGCAGGCATTTTCCCATATTTTATTTCCTGTTCCTTTCCTTTGTTAAAAAAGCAGGTTTTTTTACAAGTCAGTTAAAAGAGTTTCCATGCAGTCCTGCTCCACTATGTTATGGATGAAGTCAGGCACATTGGGTAGTAAGCTTAGCGTCAGTGCTCTGTAGTACATATAGAACTATTCCTTCAATATTTAAAAAGCATTCACACATAAATGTGAAGGTTTTGAACAGCTTATGGCACATGAAATACCAGTCCTGTTTGTCTGACATTACATTTGCCTGAGTAGTAGCCCTGGAAGACGCCTGCAGAAGGTACTCACACTGTTGCTATGGAGCCTATGTTTTTGAAAGCACAAGAGGGGGAAGTCTTGCCCCTTTGTAAAGAAAACAGAGAAGTATGCCCAATCCTCTCCTCAAGGAGCAAGATGAAGAAAACTAGGAAAGAGAGCATTTCCTTTTCCTAAGTTAAATGGGAGCAAGCCCTCAGAAAGGATGATTTTATTAGCAATACCTCAGTACAGCACATTCTTCTGTGCCAGCCTTGCAAAAAAAAGTGAAGGGTCTGTACCTTATCCTCAGTAGTTGTCTCTGAATTTCCTCACTGAAAAGCACAAAGTATCCATCTTTATACTTCAACTGGCTCCAACTCCAGCTTTCATTACGTACAGCCACCTCCTCATATTGGATAAAACAGAGACTGCTAAATGACATGCAGTATTTTCTAGATCAAGGTGTTTGGACCAGTTGATGAAGTAGCAGTAGTAGAGTTGGGTCTGAATGAGACTGAAGTGTCCTAACTCAAAGCCACTGAAACCTTTATAAATATTCCCCACTAGCCAACACATACTCATCTCAAGATGTGGATGTGACAGGACACACTGATTTAACCTGACTGCTGCTGTGCGCTGCCCACTGCACAGGCTAGTGTGATAACTTGTAGCTGACAGTCTGTCTTTGTGCCTTAACTCCTATCTTATAGACTGAAGGTAAGAATATGCTAAACTCCGATCTGAGTTTATCATCTTAAACTAAAATATTTGCAACTTGAAGAGATGATTTTGAGGCCCAATTTCTTGCAACCTCCTAGAGACAGAAACTCACTCCAGCTCATGGAGTTTATGCAGGAAAGAAATGCCAAAGCACAGAAACACTGAGAGGGCTTCTCCCCTCCTCCCTGTGTCCAGCCCATCAGAACTGAAGGTCTCCAGAGTGAAGAAGGTCTCAGCAAGCAACCTTGGATTCCCTTCCCTTCAGGAAGGGTGATTTTATAAGGAGGAAAAAGTGGAAGGAGTTCCTACCGGAGCAGCATTTCTCCCTTATTCCAGCTCTTCTCTGAGCCCACATTTGCTTCCTTGTTCCTCAGAAACACATATTTACACAGAGTATTTCTCATTCCTCTTCATATCCTCAAGTAAATCATTTTCTGCAAAGCTACACAACAGTTGTAAGGTTGGGGTATTTTAGATGAGAATGTGGCACTGGCACCTACTTTGTATTTTCCCTTACCTTACAAGCTTTGCTATTTTAAAATCACCATCTTTTCCATTCCCATCTGCTGCGATTCATAATGATGGCTATTTCTCCAATCCTTTCAAATCAAGTTATCAAAGCACTGATTTTCTTTGATGTTATGCAGTTCAAAGTGATGTAGTGTGACAAACATATTCCTGTGGCATAGACTACTTATGCTACTTTGTTTTTTTAAGATGGGAAAAAAATAGAGCACAAGTGAGAGAGAAAGAAGAAGAGGAAGGAATAGCTTGTGGCTTAACGCCCTTGGAAATCCTGCACCTGAACGTTCAGGTACATAAAGTTGCCATCATGTTTACCAGAACCAAAGCTAGTACTGATTCCTGGCTTTAAACTCCTGAGCACCCCTCCCAGCAAGATAGTAAGATGTAGCTGACCACCACAGAGATCAGCAACACAGCAAATAGTCTAAACTGAACTAGGGCAAGGGACCATTTAATGTTTGCAGAGAAAACAGTTGCCCATAGCTATTGAAAGCACCTTTCACAGGATGGGGGAAAAAAGTGGCACAAGTTTGACCAAACCTCTCTCACCTACTCCTAATGCCTATGTAGAATATTATCCAGGTAACAGCCACACAAAGGTCTGGCAAACGCTGAGCCTAGAGGAAGAAAAATACTGTCGTATTTACTGGCATTCCAAATCACCCCTTCCTAAAGGATATTACAGAGCAAGCTACAGAGAAGTGTAGCTGTAGGTACACTGTTAGCAAAGAGATGGAAGGAGTAATCCAAAACCTTTAATCACAGAAAATATAACAAAACAGCCCTGGAATCAAGCAAAGAAAATAGGGGTTAGGAAAACAGCAGCCAGAAAGTGCTGCTGAGCACAGATGAATCTCTCTCTACAACATGTCTGTGAGCAGAGCAGGAGTATCAGCATCAAGAGGCTCATTTCCAAGTGCTAAGACTTTGGGAAGAAAGTAGTACAGGAAGATAAGGTTAAAAAGTTATAATGAGTCTCTCTTCCCAATTTAAGGTGGTGGTGAGGATAGTATGAAGGAGAAATCCAAGATGCTTGAATACAATTCCTCTCCTGCAAAGTATGGAAAACTCCATTTCTGCCACTTTTACGGCACTCCATACTCTTATGGTCAAGGAAGACACACACAAGTATCCTTTTTGTCCAGATACCTTTTTCTTTAATCTTTTAGCAAGAAAAGATGGGAGCAGCTTTATAGTGAAACACAGGCCAAATTAGAATTGAACACACAAATGCCTTCCTTATTCAATAAAGTTTCTTGCTTAGCATCAGGAAAGAGCAACTCCCTCATGATTGTGTACCATAATTAAATCTGTGACAGATTAGCTTAGAAGCTAATTCGTTTAGAAACAACATACAATATGGAGAAAAGAAAATGACCCACAGACTTCAAAAGGCTTTCAGCTTGATAAAGCCATAACGCAGACTAAGTAGGAGCACAGCAACAAATTTTCAGAGTGTTAGATCACACACAACACTGCTCTAACTGCTCAGCACAAACAGAGAGAAGGTGAGAATTACTTCAGTTGCTGGCCCTGCGCTTCTGTGCATCTATTCCAATTCATTCCACCATGGGAAAACTCCAGCTCACAAGGAAGACTGACAATCCAGCTCAGGTCTCCTTCCTGCCTACCCAGGTTTGAATTTGCATCAGTTTGTCCTTCTCACAGCATTACTTCTTTTTTCCACAGCAACTCCCTTTCTGAAGGAAGAAAAACCTCACACACCTCTAAGCAAAGCCTGACATTTTACTCACCTTACCTAATTTTTGGTGAGTCTTATGGACTTCAAAACCAGACCCAAATCAACAAAATCATAACCCATTAATGGCATAACATTTTCCCTGTGGGTTTGACCCTATCCAGTGATAATTATCTAAGCAACATATAAATCCCATGTTATTTACGTCAGCAAAGAACAAATCCCACTTTAATTATAATCTAGATTAGCCTCTCCAGAAATGCAGAAGGGGTCACTAACCCCCAACTCCTAGACTCTTCTATTTTTTATTTTTTAATAGACTCCAAAGGATGGACAAACTGTTCTGAGTCAATGGAAACCTTGACTATTAGCTGGAACTCAGGACTAAGCCCTAAATTAACAGCTTTCCCATCTTCCCCAGTGCCATATGAAGATACAGCGCACAGCTCTGCCTTTCTTGTCTTGCAAGCTCAGCTAAGTTAGTCTAGGCTTGCTGGCTATAGGCTGTAGCCTGGGCCAGGGAGACAGGCCATTCTGGACCCATTTCATCCTACTAGTGATGTCCCACAGGCACACTGCCACAGAGCATTCCACCAAGGCAGGTGAGATGAATCATACCCATGGCATCCAGGCTTTCTTCCTATCAGTGAATACTGGATTAGCGTAGACATCCAATATTTAGCCTGCTAAGGGCACGTGAAGTAAACAACACCCTGTTGTCAGTTATGTCAAACACACAGAGCTGTGGCCCTCACTAAGGAGAGGAACAAGCAAGAAAAATAAAGATCACTGGTGGAAACAAGCCAGGTGATAGCACGCATATATCATACACAACATTCTGGGTGTCTGTATTACCCTTATCCCTTGTAGAAGATCTCATACAGCATGATGCAGGTTATATAGTTAAATTCTGACTTCCCAATAAAACTAGTAGTAGTTAAGCCTGCAAACTTAACACTGAAAAAACATAAACATCAAAGTGGAAACCTGCACTTTGCCTATACAAGTCAACGGCAACGTTTCATCAATAAATCAAGACCAAAACATACCAGCTGTGTGCCAAATGGCTGCAACAAAACCATACTTTCGGAAACTAGCTTTTCATTTGCTTGGATTTCCCCACGTGAACATCATCAGATTGTAGGTTCTTTCACTTTTAGTGTCAAATGCTGAGAAAGGCTGAGATGCCATTTTCCCCAGAGAACTTGCTCGGAGGGAATTAAAACAGCTATGCAGATATGCATTACACACAATTACAGTGTATCCTTTCAACTTCTTTCACCCTATTCCCAGGACAAAAGGACTGAGAAAGAATACCATACACCTCAAGCTAATTTGCTGTTCTTTCCCCCATGCCCTTAAGGGATTGTTTTCTGCAACACCTGGTGCTTTGCTGAGACTTGGAAGCACTGCCTGACAGAAGGGAATGGGAGCTCCCATGGAATGACTTATTAGCAGGATTCAGGAATCCACCAGCTCTTTAGTCAGGGATGAGAACTGAACACACTCCCTGGGCCAGCTCTTGAAGTCTGCCAGCTAGGAGTGAGTAGATAATTTGAGCATAATTAATAATGGTATTCCCATTCCTACAGCTGATTACACTCATGCTTGTATTTTTAGACTGAGAAGGTAGGCAAGAGAAAAGAGCAAAGAGCAGACCAGCCTTTTGTGCAATCAGAGCAACAGGTCAACTCCAAACCAAATCCTATGAAGGTGCAAATCCCACTCTGCAAAGGTGCCAGCCAAACCCCAGGAAGGTGGAAGACCTAACTCCTGTCAGTGCAGAAAAACCTAATAGTTTTCATTGCCATTTCCCCTAGTCAAGCCATCTTTAAACTGAAGAGATCACTCGCTTCACCCCTGAGATTAAGGTCTTCTGTGATCATAACTGATCACTGCTAACAGGCTTGATCAGCTCAAGCAAGGAAAAGAGATTCTACGTGATATTGTCTGATCATTCCCCAAACAAGAGCTGCCACATGGCAAAGCACCGTGGACCAGCAAACAATGTGTTTTGAAGTATGCAGGTCCACTGCAAATTAAGTACTCCTTGCTATGCAAATTCAAGTTTCCCTTGCCTGGAAACCTTCCCCCTGCTTCTCCCAACAAATCAGTGACCTTGTTTAGACACAGTGGATTTTCCAAATACTAATTTGGACACAGATGATGGTTTTTCTGCTCAGCTGGCTCTAGCTAGCACAGAATAAGAGTCCAGAAATACCACTGCTAACTGTGGAAGTTTTACTTTTGAATCAATGGAAACAGGGCCTGAAAGTCACATGCAAGGCTGGAAGACTGTGGTCTAAAGTGATGATACTTAAACAATAAAACTTCTACTGTGCAGAACACATTCTCAGGGGATTTCAGAAACCCAACTACAGGGAACACAAAAAGCCGGGAAGTGTTGGAACAAAGAGATCAACTGAAATGAAACCAAGCACAAAATATATACAGCACTTAGGAAGCACAACCCTAAGAGGCCTGGACAGGAGAGAACAACTGTTACTTGGGACTAAAAATGTGACAAGTGTGCTGACAACCTTCCAAAGGGCATTCTGGTATTTTATTATTGTGCTATGTTTGCTGATATTTGTCCCCTACTGGTTTTATTTCAGTGTCATGCTACAAATGGGTACTGGTCTGGATGATAATTCACAAAGAATTTGCTAAATCCAAAGGAGCACCCATGCTTTTCAACTATCTGGACTTGGGAGGTTTCAACTACATGGCTTTTTGAGAAGTTGAACAAAGTCAGCATCGCATCTGGTTTTGGGGGGTTTGGGGTTTTAATCAATTAGCAAAATACGTTCTTTTCATTGAGAGGAAAAAAAAAAGAAGAAACTTCGCTTTTACCACAGTAGGAGCTAGTTTCAGATCTGCAGGGTGAGCTAGAGCAGAGCCTATTGCACTGGACTGCTCCCCATCTACGCACATGATCGCAGCACTAGAGGCAGAATGACACCTTGAAAGCCAACAGCTTTCCACCTGCTGCTCAATTTGACAGGGCTGCAAGCTCAGGAAATAGCCCATTTACTAACCCTGGCTTCCCTGCACCTAGTGTTCAGCTCAGCCAGCCAAGTCACTGAAGCCCTAATAGCTGAATTTATTCTTCTGGCAAGTGAGGAGACACAGAGAAAGCAAGGAAGAACAGACAGAAGGCACCCCAGAAGAGGAACAAGGAAAGCCATACAGACAAATGTGTTTTGGGTGCAGAGCACATTTTGCAGAAGGCAGGAACTCCCCCATCCATTAGGACTTGATGTCTAAGCAACAAGAGTTGCTGGCAGACACAACTGACCTCTCTGAAAAAAATGGTTTCAGTAAATGACAGGGAGAGAAAAAATAAAAGATGAAAAGGAAGAGAGACATCAAAAGAACAGGAGCTATACAAACCAGGAGGCAAGGGCAGAGGCCATTTGTCTTCCCCATCTATGGAAATGAGAAGGCACATGCCAAAGGAATAGCAATAGTGAAGGGCACCTGAGGACATTTGCTCCTTACAGATCCCTCCAGGAGTGCTCCTCCAGGAGACGAGGAACCTGCCATTCCCAAGGAGCCCAGAGATGGCCCAAGAGGGAGAGAGGACAGCCACTGGAGCACTCACAATCAGCTACTGCTGTCTGCAAGATGCTGCACTTACCAAACACGTTTTGATTCCAAATTTGTAACACAAACAGTTTGGGGGTTTCTCTTGAGTTCAGCTGAAATTCAGACCAGAAGATAACAACACAGCTTTCCCAACAGATCATCCTAACATGATGTGTATCTCATTTCCTACATATTGAAGAACAAATGATAAAACCTGGTATTTATGAGCTTGGACTTGCAACCAACTTTAATTTCATATCCATTTGAAAGGAAGGGGTAGGTCCCTCCCAAGTCTCACTGAGCAGATCTACACTCACAAATGCCACACTTGCTCCAAGTCCCAAACGTTTCCCATGAGAACACTGCTGTACCCCAGCAACAGGGCACGATAGAGCCTGCAATTATACGAACATGCAAAGGACAGAGGAAGCTGCCACTCCAGTGCCAGCAGTTTCTAGTTAACCGTATGTTCCAAAATGTATTGCTATTCCAAAGAAAAAAATACCAGTAATGGCAGGAAAGGTTTATAAAAACTATGCCTCTCCACTCATTAATGTTTGGAAATGATGGGAAATAATGTCCTGCCCTCCACAGTAAGACAGAAATGTGAGGAAAATGTTTGCATGCATTGATCAAGCAAAGAAAAACCTTTTTCAAGCTGCCCTTCTGACTCCAGTGTATCAACAGTTTGCCGCCCCTGCTCCATGCCTACATCTGACACCACCGCCCTGGCTTCTATCACGAGTTGAAAAGTGCTAGTCAGACTCCAAGACAAACCTGTCAATAGCGAGGCACAGACATTCGCATTCTTCCCTACCTGCTTGTGTCAGCTGTTTGTCTGGCAGCAGTCCCTTGAAAAGCTCTCTCTTAGTAAAGAGAGAGAAAAGGAAAGGGGGATGCAGAGGGCATTTCTAACAGGAAGAAAATCAGGGAGGGGAACCCCACAAAGACTGCAAAGAGAAAATAAAATTCAAACCCCCACAAAAACTGTCTCCATCAGGTCCTCCCAACAACCTTCTTTATCAGAGGCTCATTGTCAATCAATTAGCCAAGGCAGCAGGGGTCTGCAGGAAGGGGGGTAGCTCGAGAGACAATGGTCTGCCCTGTTGTATTACTATTTAATCACTTTTCCTAAATAAATAAAGCAGCCCTGAGGTGCTGTCATGTCAAGGGAATTTATAACAAAAAAACCCTTCATTTTTCATTGGTCATTACTTTTCCTTCCCTCCCACCCCTGCAGGACTAGAGAGGGTTATTACTGTAGCCTTAAGTTCCATCTTTGTGTTGCTTGCCTTTGATTCCAACTCGGACCTTGCCACTTTCTGGCACTAATTTGTCAGGCCGAACAAAGGAGGGATTTGTACCTCCTGTAAGGTCTCAATTAGGAAAGGCTTCTGCTGTATTATGTGCCATTGGGACAGGACACAAAGACGGTAATTACAGGAATTTGCACTAAATGGCTGAAGAATTCACAGCAAAACTTTTCTTCCTCCCCCCTCCTCATCCTTTTCCAAGCTTACCCCTCCCAGCAGCCCTGGGGAAAACCGCTCTCAATGCCTGCAAGATGTAATTACCAACAGCAGGCCCCTTAGGTTAAACAGCAGCCCATGCCATGGGGGGCAGAGCAAACTGCCTGCAGGGAGCAAGGTACAAGGAGAGTCTCAGCTTGCTGATGTGCCTCCAAAGGCTCCTCACACAAACTTTTCTGAGCCAGACGAGTTTCCCCAGTTTCTCCCAGTTATAATTACAATTATTCATCTCTTTGCACCGTGGTAACGGCTACAGGTGCCAGGCAACTCTCAAAGACCAGCTTGAAGGGTCTCACACAGATGGCAAAGGGTCCAAAACCACAGGAAGTGCTGCGCATCCCCACCCTCAGGTGCAGCGAATGCCAGTGGCTGGCTCCTCACAGCCTCCCCACCACTCACATTTCTTTGCACAAGTGTTTGTTCACTTTTGCAGACTAAAAGAAGGCCACAGGAGCACTGGGAATGCCTCACGGCTATCAGGAAAAGACTCCATGCAACCCTGACACAGCCAGAGCAGCTTACTTCTGCAGGGAACTCATCCCATGTTTGGGAGAGGAAATTCATCCTTTCCCACAGAAAAGTCTGCTCCCATACTACATAATGCAAGGCTAAAACCCCTTTCACACTGAACACATGCATTTTGTTCCCATCCATCCCAGGGGGCCTGATCCTATTTTTGAGGAGGTCATTGGAAATGCTCACTTGAAACTCTCCTGGACCTCAGTAAAAGACAAAATTATGAATTTTTCTTCTCCTGAGCTTAATTAAAGAAATTAGGAGACAGGGTTAAAGTTTTAACATTGTGTGGGATGTTCCCTTAAAATGAGGCTGTTAATTCCGCTGCCCTCTTGAGTTTCATAAAGCTCTCTACTGGGTAACACACTGGCCTAGGTCCATTTTGGGCATATTTATTTGACCCATTCCCAGAGTCTTCCTGCAGTTTTCACTCTCACAACTACCCTTAAAAGTAAGACATGACCACTGTCCAACAGTGCTCAGGTAACAAGGGTTATCACAGGACCCAGGCACCTTCAGTGTCAGCATTAAGTCTGCCACATAATTACTCCCAGAAAAAAAAACTGCTGTGCAGTCACACAAAGAATATATAGTCAAGAACAGAACTGAGTTCAGGCAGAAGCCCAAATCCCTAACTGCAGTGAGGACAACCTTCATGATGCTTCATGGCAGGTAGGTGCCATGCACTGTGGAGAGGTGACCAGGAACACAGCCCGTGGGTGACTACTAGAGAGGGACAAACCCAGCTGCACCCACGGCAAGTTCCAAGGGCAACTCAGTACTTCTGGGCCTCAGATCTCTTGTGGAAGGGATTCAGGCCTGCCAGCAGGGCCATGCGTGGTTCCAGAGCAACAGGAGACCTCCACATCAGACCCCTGTCCCAGAGCAGAATGAGGAAGAGGCAGGACTCTCATAGCTCCCATAACAAAAGAGAAAAACCCTCCAGAAAAGCTGTTTCTGATAAAGCTGACAACTTCTGACTGTAACTAAAGCCAGCCAGAGAGTACAGCTTGGGCGCAAAGTGTCCAAATTTGTTCCACAATGTTGCCCTTGCTAAAGTAAAAGGACTGTGTATCTACACGGGTCCTCTCTATTTTCACTTCGTTTCCAAACCAGGTGAAAACATGATCTAGCCTAGGACTAGAGTCAGCAGTCAAATGAACTGAAATTTTCAATTAGATGCAGAGGCTTAAGGTCATGTTTTCACACTTGCTTCAATGGAAGAACGAAGCAGATGAGCTTATGCCTGAACCTCAGTGCCGGAACACAAGTTGCTAAATGACAGTGTTTCAGGGAAGCATAAATGCTTTGAGGAGTCTCCTCAGAAGGCCCAGATCTGCAACTGAGTTCCAAAAATTACTTGGAGACATACTAATAAAAGGAAGCGAAAGTGCTCCAAGTTGGCAAGTTGCATCATATCCAGAATTCAAATCTCTTTGACTCTGCACCACTTTTCCAGTGTCCTGAATCAAGAACAGCTGAGCCACCTTGTAAGGCAGCCCTAGCCCATTTAGTGCTGTATGTGCAAACAAAGTATTTACGGCCATAGTGAGATGCAGGGATTGGCTGTGTGCTGCTAAAACACATACATGCTCTTCTGAGCAATTTCCTTTTTGTGCAGAAGGGGAGTGGGTGCAGGTGCTGCAGCCTGGTTGCTTACCTGCACACTTGAAGCTCTGAACTGTGAGCCCTCGCTCTAGAGACAGTGTGGTTAGGATGCTCAGGAAGCTGGTGGTCACAGACTGGCGCTTGCTCTTCCTAAGATCATTTCCAAAGGGGCGATCTCCAGGTTTGTTCCGAAGCGTGACCTGTGGGTTCTGAGTTAAACTTCTAGTAGCATTGGCTGCTGCTCTCAGTGCCTCCATCCACTCCTGGGCCCTCTGACGGGTCTCTGCCCGCAGGCGGAGGACATCTTGGGGAAAAATGACCTGAAAGCAAGAGTCACAGCCATCCTGAGTATCCATCTGGACTGACAGGCACACATCCACATTGTAGCTCAGCAGAGGATCTTCATCCAGTCTACCCGGTTGAAATGCCATGAGATAAGACCTGTTCAAGACAAAAGTAAATGCCTTCCAGTTATTCTGGACGGTTAACCTATAAAGAGTCCCTGATTTGAGGATATTTTGGTACTCTTTAGTGTTTTCAGTCAAATTCATGGATAGGAAGAGCTCCATAGGCTTCTCTAACAATCCATTGGTTTTGGAAAGGTCACTGTTATTTTCAGGCTTTGGCACATTCTCCAGCTTCTCCTGTGGTCTTGTGAAAACAGGCACAGAAGCACGTACCAATTCCCAGAGTTTCTGTCCCCAGTCCAAAGCCTCCCAGGAAGACTCCGCCTTCAGCTGTAGCTGTGAGTTGTCTGACAGGACAGCATCCACCACTTTGGTTTCAATGCAACCACTAACAGTGACCCTTTGAAAATGCATGAGTGGATACACGCTGGGAAGAGTCTGGTTGCCACTGCTGTCCAAGCAATACAGGTACAGTTTGTATGGGGAGAGCTCAGCGTAACAGGTTTGCCAGTAGCTGTTGCTGTCTCTTCTAATTTCTAAGTATCCCTTCTTCAGAATATTTGGGAACATCGGCTTGTGTTCTGGAGGAAACAAAATGAGAAAGTTACCATTAATTCTTTTTAATTAGTCATTTCAAATTGCTAAGTCATTCTGGCTTATACATCTCTCCTACTCATACATGGTGTATCTGGAGGATAGGATCACAGAAATAGCATTCGTCCAATAGGTTATAATTTTCCAACAGAAGCACTGACTACTTTTGAGCAAACGAGAATACAGCACTATTTTACCCAGAGGTACCAAAATACTTTACAAAAACGGGACAAGGGAAGAGAGGGACAGAGAGCTAAAGCAATTTTCCTGAGATTATCCAGGAGAACAGCAACAGAGCAACAAAACTCTCCAAGTCTCCCAGAACGTAGTCCAGAAGAGTACAGTATTATCAAGTAATTTCTTGCCAACTAAAATAGATTTGAACAGTGACAAACACGTGCAAATTAAAACAACATCTTCCCCTTCTGCCCCACTCTTTCCCAAGCTCAACTTCGTGCTTTCACAAACCCCACCTCTACCTCCTCTCTGTCCCAAGCAGCACAGGTGGAAGGGGAATATGGGGGTCACAGTTCCTCTTGCTGCTCCTTCCTCCTCACCCTTTTCCCCTGTGGGTCCTCTCCAGGAGCTGCAGTCCTTCAGGATAAACTACTTTTGCATGAGCACTCCATGGCCATAGCTCATTCACGAAAACTCCACCTTCTCCAGTATGGGGTCCTGGATGGGGCTGCAGGGAGATACCTGCTCTACCATGTTCTCGCCCCAGGCTCCAGGGAATCCCTGCCTTTGGGCCACTGGAACTGGCTGAAACAGCACCCAGGCACTGCACCTGGACTTACCTGGGACACAGGGAACGGAGAACTGTGCCCAACAACAGCAGTTTCTTTCCACATTTCGGCACAATCCAGAATCAGAACATTTTACACAGGTCCGTTTAATAGAGAGGAGTTTTGCTGAATTATGAGAATTGGACTCAGGACCAGCAGTCATGACCAAAAAAAATGAAGTCAGAGGCTGCCCAGTCCCAAACACAGACATCTAAGCACCTCAGCATTGCAGGTGCTTCAGAGCACACCCTTTCACAAACCTTGGCTCAAGACAAAGCTGAGGGGAATTCTCTTTGTCCCCAGAAAACCAGCCGTACATAAGTCACTCTGGCCACCAAAGTGATTCAGATTCAGAAGGAAACATCTAATGCTTTCCCGAGTTTTAAAAAGGGTTTGCATATAAAATTTGCTCCCACCTGATCTGCACCACTTCAGTCACCATTAATACACACAGACATTCTATTTTCACTTTGCGCTGGACATGCAGCTCTATGCATGGTCCCCGTATAAATCCAGTGTCATTCAGTTGTTTAACACTTAGCACCCCAAAACCACACAGCCTTGAGGAACAAGTCTTGCTCCCATTTGACTTCCACTTCATCTTTCCAGTGAGGGTATCTGTGATGGGTCTTGACTTACAAACAGTGCTAGAATAACAGACAAGTGAAGAGGTTTCTGCCTTCACCTATCCATCTCCCTTGGAGACCACTACTCCTGACGCAGGAGCAAGGCAGCCACCTGGGAGCAGCTCCTCATCCACTGCCAGGCACAATTAGGTCAAAACAAAATCAGCACCAATTGACCTTAACACACAGCAGCATCACAAACCACAGCAATACAGGAGCTGTTTTACTCATAGTTTCTCCCCTGAGGCTGACAACCTTTGAAAGAGGGATAGGGGAGACAGCTGGAGGCACAAAATATTTTCAGCATCTCAGCTTAACCCCTTACCACTCACAATAACAGGTCACACTCTTAACAAGTTTTAGACATGATCACCTCCAAGTATACCTAGGGTGTCTTCCTCACAGAGATAACAACAGAAGCATCTGGGCTTGACGAAGCTTGAAAACAAAGAGCCAAAGATGAGCATGTGCCCATCTGTACTGGGTTTCCCAGCTAACATGGCCAGGACTGCTGGCCAAACTGTTATCACTACTGCTGGCCAACAGATGAGTCTGTCTACCCTCCCAGGGGCACAAGGAGAGTGAGAGACTATGAATATCTGAGGGACTTCGTTACTGTCCCTCAGTATGAGGGGGACAATTGGTATCTGAAGTAATGGCTTCTGATACCAGCTGGTGAGAAAGTAGAACTTGGGCTGCAACCTACAGTCTAAGAAGATGCTCCCATCCTCAGCTGAAAGCACTGCTGTAGTCGGTTGCAAGAGTTTCATGTATGAGCAGGAGGAAGATTCAGAACAGCAACAGTGTGAGAGCTTCGGCTAGCTCTTCAATGAAGACCAACTTTAAGGATTTATAAGGATTAAGCAGACAAGCTTCAGTCAAACCTTATAAACATACATGAGAATTAATTGCTTGATACCCTTAATGTGAATATGCAAACCTCATGGAGGTTAAAAAACAGGGGAAGGATGCTACCTCCCATCCACAGTAACAAAAAGGATGCACCCAGATTTCATTTTTCCAGCTCAGCCTCAGCTTCCCCACATCACCCACATACTCAGAAAGGAGCCCATATTTAACACTGCATTTAAAGCACTCTATACTTCACCCATAGAAATTTGCTGCATATATGACTGAAATCATAACAGCAATTAAAAATTTGCTACTTTGGCACTAGGTCAGAAAAGGTAGAAAAGAAATCAATGTAACTGTATTTTGCAGACAAATAAGCTACTCAAGACTATTTCAGCTAAATATGAAAACTGAAAGCCTAATCTAAACCTCAAAATGATAGAGAAAAAAGCACACTTTCATAGCCCGAATGGATAGATACACATGCACGCTCGCACACTAAAAGAGAACTAATTTTGTTCATGGTACATCTCTGGCCCTGACATTCATTAGTATTTCTGCGCTAACTCAAAAGCCATTAATTTCTCTGAAACCCACACTAATCCCTTTGTAGTGCAGATAATGGGCAGCCATTCTAGAGTCATCTTCCTTTTCTATTAATCCAATCAGGGAGGCAGTGCTTCTGCAGCTCCAACTGCAATCTCTCTCACTTCCATCAAGTCCAGATGACAGTTCAAGCTTCTCAATAATAAGACAACTCATAACCTTCCCCCAGCCACCCCTCCTTCATCTGCACACAGGTTTGCTTGTCTTTTGTTGAGTTAGAGAAAGGTTATCTCTCCCTGCCTTTCACAGAGGCAGCCCTCTCTCCCTCCTTTGCCCCACTCCTTCCCTTCAAGCTCTCACAAATCATCTCCACTGGCTCTCACTCTAACTGGGACAGAACCAGAAGCCAACTTGATTAAAATTCAAATGCCTTGTATTGTTTAGGTCAGGGCAATAAACGCCGGCAGAGACAGGTTGAATCCATATGCTACACATACACACACTTTACAACCTTCTGCTCCTTTATCTCCTCAACACGCAGTGTGCTGGATAATACCTTTCTACTCAGAGAGCAAATGTTACCATCTCTCCCATCCACCTTCCAAACAGAAACTGCATCTCTTTTCCTCCCTACAGAGACAGGGGAGTAAATTGAGAAAGAGTGAAAAAGGGAAATAATTACAGCAAATGGCCCACACCTGAGCCATTTGGAGTTACAATTTCAAGGGAAAAGGGGGAAGAAAGCAGAGGGAAGCAAAGAGAGACTCAGCAGCCAGGGACAGAGCAGTATCTTCCTCAGTGTTTCTTCTCTCCTTTGAGAACTGCCCACTTGTCCCAGCCAGGAACTCTGCACAGAGACCACACCAACCCTGCTCCACTCTGGGGGCTGTTGGTGCAACCAGTACCCCAGGAGAGAGTCCAGATGTTTTCTCAGCATGTCCAGAAGATACACGCTCCTGAAAAACTGACTGTACTTTCATCCCCATTAGTATGGCAGGAAAACTTGCCCTGTTTTCCAACACCGAAACATTTCTGATGACAGTAATACCAAGTAACTTGGAAAAGAGCAGAAGCAGAGATGCCCAGTTTCTGAGGGTTCGTCTCTTGAGATGGCACTCCTCTCTGGATTCTCTGGTGCTTAGTAAGAGATGAGCGTATGTTACAGAGCTTTTGTCAGTGGTCCTCCAATTTGATTTCCATAGAAGTTAGGTTTCACATAGAACCTTGGGGACTTAAAATGCTCTCAAATTGGTTTGAGCTAATCACGGGCTTGATGAGGTTTGCCAGACTGGGGCAAATTGTGCCTCAGCCAGTGTGACTCAGATCTACAATGTCCTGTAAATGACTGTAAAAAGTCTTTCCTTCCCACTTATTTATCTCCATCTGGTTCTGCAGGTATTTTCAGGCAAGTATATCTGATTCCACTTGCTCCTGAAATAATGGCATTCATACTTAGCCACAGTTTTCCAGCAGATTTGAGCCAGATCTGGCTTCTGCCAATGCTGTCTCAAGGGATGAGTACAGCAGTGGGACTTGTAACCAGGTAGCTGTTTGCATTATTTTATATAAAGAAGTAGCATTTCTCCCCACCAGAAGGGCATTCACTCCATTATCTTCCTTCAGCTTAGGGAAAGCAAAACTTCTTTGAAAATGTTGAACTTGCAAGCTCTTACTTTTAGATTTAGGCATTGCTAGTGAGGTTGGCTTTGCTGCTTACCAAAAATAAGCTCCTCACTGAATGAACTGCTGAAACAGATGGATAAAGAACCTCAACAATTTATTCCTTAAGAAATTATATAGTCTTCCCCTTCAGGTGTGGCATTGTATGAGAAATACATGAGAAACTCAGCTGATGTCTATAGGATCCTGGCTGCCCAGGCACTCCATCCAATCCTTTTTGCTCCTCTGCAGCAAGTGGAATTTCTTGTATAGTGTGCCTACTGACACAGAGCCTGTGCAAAGGGGGCTGCAAAGAAGAAGGCTGGATTCAAATTGCAGGACCAGTCCAGAACAGGACTCAAATCTGGCAGAGACAGAAGTATAATGAGTTGAAAGAGATAGTTACTTACTACCACTTAGGAGACGCATGAAACAGCAGTACTTGCAAAAGACGTGCGAATATCCAATGAAAGTAGATTTGATGATGTTTTTATAAATTCACTTAATTCAGCTTTAAAAAGTTGGAAGAAAGGGTATGAGAGCTGGCTGACACCAGTAAGGGAATGATAGGAACTAACCCGAAAATTCAGTTATGAAAGTTTTCACAACACCACTGGAAGCAATCAGCACTGCCTAGGAGATGAAATCTGTTCATTAGCTTTACGGAGTGTTGTAATTTTGGAGCAAAAATCTCCATAAAGAATAACCCTCCCAACCAGAACAGCTTCACAACCAAACTCATCAGTGCTGTTTTCAGTAATCCTCTTGCTCTGTAAATTTACCCACTGTATTTATATGTGAGGCCCTCCCATCACCTCCCTCTGCACCTTCCCACAGCCTCCCAAGGCAAGGGAGTGGAGCAGGTCACGTTTTCCTCCCCTGGAGGAGGCAGCTGCCCCGTCTAACCCCCTCCCACTGCTACTGCTGCTCTGTGCCAGCTCCTCATGGCCCTTGCAGCTCAAATGGTGCTCAAGCCTAAGGAGCAATCAGGAGAGAGCCTGCAGGGAACAATTGCTGCAAGCCCCAAATTAGCCAGGGGGGTCAGCATCATCCAGCACATGAGTTGAAGTCTAAATTACACTCTCATTTCATCTTGGGCAAAGTGCCTCACCTCTCTTTGTTCCTGCTCACCCTCCCTATCCTTACTGTGTGGTGTATTTAAACTCATGAGAGAAGGGACCGTCTCTTGCTAGGTGTGAGACAGTCCCTGGCACTTAGAGACCTCCACAGTGAAAGGCATCCAACTCGCATTCTATTTTGAATAACATTTTTCCTCCTCAAATCTTGATAGCCCCCAAATCTTTGCGGTACAGTTACCTTTTCCTTGGCTACCTTTTAGTGCTGAAAACAAATTGGCCACAGGGCGGGGTGGGGGTTGGAACAGGGACATCAGCTCTCCAACTGGCCTGATACCTCTGGGATATTTCCGAGTGGTTTGAGGCTTCCTGCTCTCCACAGGGGAAGGTGCAGAAGTGTTGTTTCCACACATCTGCCTCTCAGCACCATTATCTTCAGAACAACACCACAGACCTATAATGTTCTGCCATCCCAGTGGCAATTAATGGCCTTGGTCTGCCCTGATGGTGTGGTTTCTTATATACCACAAAGAACAGTGCTACAGGGGTGTTTTGCAAAATCACAAATGGCAATCAGGCTTCAGAAACCTCCCTGGCTAGTACCAGCCACCACTACTGAAGCTGAAGGTGAGGATAGCTGGCAAACAAACACCCTGACATAAAGCCTGTGTGGTCATCAGAGTAAGAGAAAGCACATTGTAAAAGGATTCCTCAGAACATAAGGCTCACCCCCAGTCCACAACCTGTGAATCAGTGGTGTGTTGCTCATGAATACAGATTTATGGGTCTTACCTCTAAAAAAACACACAAGAAAAGTACATAGTATGTACCAGAGCTATATGAAGAGGAGCCCAGATCATACAAGTACAAGACCATACTTCAAAGTGTCCCGGACGACAGCTAGGGTCCCAGCCAGTTAAAAACAGATGTGAAGAGAGTGGGGGAGAAGACATTTTGTTAAACCAGTCTGCCAAAGGAAGATGGTGAAATCCTGGTCCCAGTCAGGCACAGAGGAATTTGGGCCTGTTGGCCAGTTTTCAGACAGTCACCTTTCTGTGACATGTCTGTTTTGCCACAGTGCTGCAAAACCCTGAGGGCTCAGCTTCCTGACAGAACATAGTGCCAAAACCAATGGGGCTGGTGAAGTACCTCCACAGCTGCTGTCAGAGAGGGGCACAAGGTGTCTTCTGCAGCAAGGACAGAGTGTCACTGGGCAAGTGCAAGGTGCACAGTACAAATGACAGTTTCCCACACGGGCATGGTAGGCAAACAGAACAGCCATCCAAGCAAAGCACCATAGCACCCACACTCTCAGAAGTGGCTGTGTTTGAATGAAAACATCCACACTCATACCTTGTGTTTTAATGATCTAAGCAAGCTTTTGCTGGATACTATAGAAGCTGCATTCTCTCTTTGTTTCCAAGGCCACATGCCCAGAAATACAGAAGCCTGACTTGAATTTGGTTACAACTTCTGTCTTTGCCAGGTCCACTTCATGCTTGACACTGCTCTGCAGCCCAAACAGGGCTCATTTCTAGCACACTAGCTGTTCTGCCAGCAGGCCTAAGCAGATACTGCCCCAAAAGGCACAGCTTCTTTTGAGATCCTTTTCTTTCACAGCACATGGAAAAGATCCAGTTTCATTTTATTCGTATTATAACAAAGCAAGCAGCAGGAACAGATAAGCTCATAGTAATAAATACAGTATGAAGATAAGGAAAAAAACCTGTTAAGAGTTAATCTATGCAGCAATCCGGCCAGCCTCAGAGGACTGGGAGACCTCTGCAGGCTCCAGGGGGAAGTCCTTTACTGCAATGAGGACTGACAGGAGCGGTTGAAGTTGCGGCTCAGTACTTCATATGCATCCATTTAATCTGCATTAAAGCCCTGGAAAGGGATGCCTCCACAGATTGTGGCCACTGTGATCCCTTCAACCACTGCAGCAGCTTTTAGCCAGCCTTAAAATACATTTTTCAGTCTTTTGTGGAGAACAATTCCCAGTCCCAGATACCCATACTTACACCACCTACTTTCTTGCTTTTGCTTTTCTCTTTCCAGCTCAGCTCACAGTAGCAGCAAACCTTATAGCAGCCTCTTTTGTAAACACAGGGGGAAGAAATACCACAGCTACCTTCTAACACCTGCACAGCAGCAGAACAGGTTAAGGAAACAGGTTAAAAGTGCATTTTCAGGGCACAGAAGTTCTCCTTCCTCAAAGACGGTACCCCTGCCTTCAAACTTCCCACGCAGAAAGGCTCTTGGAGGGCACACAGCAAGCACTGACAAATGCCTTGTACCTTGGCAAAAGGCAATAGAAGAAATGTGTCTGAGCACTTCAGAGGTACTGACTACTGATGGACTATGGGTGAGTACTGGGGCCGGTTCTGCAGCCACCCTTACTAATCCATTTTTCCCCCTTGTTCAGTTCACCTCAGATCACAGAACTTGACCATACTCTGTAAAAAGCCTTTTTGAAGAGATCTATGCTTCGGGCAGCACTGAGCACAGCAATGGAATTTGTTCCTGGTACCATAGAGAAGTCACAGAAAAGATGAGCTATAAGGTACCCAACATTACTGCATTCTAAGCCCAACAGTTTCCTTCACTGAAACCTGTCAATTTCTGTTTTTCTTAAGAGTGCTGACATCGCTATACTTCACAAAATTACTCTACAGATGTGAGGTCTTCACAGCTACAACTTGCAACTACAAACTGTTTAACATGAAATCATAATGATAAAGAGCATAGCACACTCTAACACAGTTTGTTCACTTTTTCTGTATGAAGAAAAACTTCACTGGATTAACTGCATTTAAAAAGTGTAAGAGCCTGCTGAAAGGCTGGGAAGAGTGCAAGTGAACTTCACTGCTACTACCAAAGCAGCACACCTTGGGTACTCACTGTGATAGGGACTGCCTGGACACAACTAAGGTTAAGGAATCAGCTAATTGCTGCTGCCTCTAAGCAAAGTGGACTGGATGGGAGCCAGAGTCAAAGGGTTACAAAAGTGTTACATGTTAAGTTAAACCCATGAGAAGCCCAGGATACAACTGACAAAGCCTGTTTCCGGGTGTGTTTCCTGTTCTGCATCCCTTCCACGGGAAGGACAGAGACCCCACTCTACAAGAAGCAATGTATCTCCCCAAACAAAAATAGCAGCCAGTACACTTGTCAACCAAGAGCAGCCTTCTCTGGGATACAGCAACTATGTCACAATATAACACAGTAACCTACAGGTTTGTGTAGGTTTATATACATTCATATACCTACACATTACATAGACATCTGCTTTTCATTTTCCAAAATAGCTGACTTATCTGGAAAACCTAACTCAAAAGGCATGTTTTAACCCTGAAAAGGCTACCTATCCGTAACTGGAGTCATTCTACCATGCATGCAACCATGCTTGCTTTCATAACCCTTTGATTTACAAATTCCTTTGTTAAATCCTGCCTTTATTTAGATTATAGCAACCTTGGTGGCACTGGCTGCCTTTCTTTTCCGTAAGTGCCCAGTCCACTTCTGGCATCTACAAAATAAATCATGGTCACGGAGACACTGGGTCAGTGTTTCCAAAGCCCTGAGCACAACCTCTTCCAGTGCAGCGCTTGAGAAAGGAAAAGGAAGAAGTATCGCTTGCTGAAACCCCGCTTCATACAGCCCACTGGAGACGCCTGCCTCCATCTGATAACAAGACTTTCTGTAGCCCATACGAAGCTGGCAGAGATGCCTTAATACAGACAAGCACAAATTGCATGCTTGAGTTTTTGTTAATTGTTTATGGACTGAACAGCCAGCATTTCTTAAAGAAACAGAGCAGAGATTTCAAGCCTCACAGTAAAGCTTTGTATGCCCTCTTTTTCATGGCCACTCTTTAACTTCTATGAAAACCGACTCTGTTTGGATTTGCCATTCTCCCATTAGCTTTAGCATTCAAAGATTTTTTCAGTTTGGGGACATCAGGTAAGGAAAAGGTCAGAAATACATAACTTCTTTTTCTTTCCCTGAGTCAAACTGAAAAAAATAGAAGCAAAAAACAAACCAAGCTTAGTTTTTAAACCATGAAACAGAAGTCAAGATTGGTTTAAAAACCGATCCTTAGGCAGGCAAACAGACAACTACATCAAAGACAACGGAGCTGTGCTGACTGCTATCCTCTTAAGAGCTACCTCACAGCCAGCTGCTTTAGGGGGTTGTTTGTGTTTTTTTAAACACCCATCTCTTCTTTCAAGATAAACATTAGAAACAAATAGGAAAGCCCTCATATCAACAGGAACAATAAAGCACCAGCACAAACCTGTGTTTCCTTGGATGTCCTCTCCCTTGGTTAGTGCCAGGTAAGAGAGCAGAGCACAGTTATTGTCCTGACTGGATGCAGGTGGCTGCTGCAGGGAGGTCCCCGTGAAGACCACTCCCCAGTTTACATGGCTGATATCAGAGCGTGACCTGCTGTGCCCTGGTTTGAATGTGGAGGCTTCCTCATTCTGCACCAGGATGTCGTTCACCGAGCGAGGCCTGTCTCTCCTCCGCTGGCAGATATGGAAGATGTTAAAAGCCGTGGTCTCCCCTTCCCCTGCCCAAGCAAGGTTATCAGCAGCTGTTCCCTTCTGCACCACACACTGGTCTTTGGCAGGGAATGCTGTCTGAGCTTTGGTTTCCAAGAGGCCATTTTTGCAGTGATCCCAGATGAGGGTACTTTTGGCTAAGGAGGTGACGTTCCTCAGGTTCCTGCTTTCTGTGATCTGGTCAAATACCTCATGCCCAACCAGTTCAGGGACCTCATGCACACCATAAACCTCCGAGGGCTGCACAATCTTTTCAAGCTTTGTATCAAAACTATTGAAAAAGTCTTCAGTCACTTCCAAGGCAGGGCTAATGTCATCAACTTCAAGAGCCTCCATATCCTGTGCTGCCAGTAGGCACAAGGTGTTGCGGTACTGTAAGAAGATAACACATCAATATCCAAAGAGCTCCTTCACATCTGTCCTTGCCACACCATTAACTTAGAGGTGGTGGGGCAAATATATTCACCAGCTACTATCCTTAGTAGCCGAAAGGAACCAAATCAACCTGCCTTCAGATGGAAGACTTCAATCGAGTGGGCTACTGTCCCTCTATGAAATAAGCTTCAGCGACTGACAGTACCTGTAAAGCAAAGCAAAACATCACATCAGTAAGGGCCTTTTCCCAGATGAATATGTTTAATCACATCACTCTTTTCAGTCACAGTCCCTTTGATTTTACTTCCTTCTTCATTTGACACCAACATTATTGTGTATGAACAACCCCTCTGGGGTTCCTGCCATTCACTGTGTATGAATTCTGTGTATTATCACTTCTTGAGCTGGAACATGCAGACAGCAGGATGAGGCACCAGATGTAGGGGAACCAAAGTGATGCATTTATTAACCAAGCTTTAGGAAGCTGGACTGAGAGATAGTACTGACTAGCATCACAAATGCAGCCACCTAGGGAATGCTTAGAACAGGTTCCCTTGGGGATGCAAGAAAAAGTTCCATAAGGAAGGGTTAGTAAAATAGGCCAACCAGCCTCAAACAGTGTGCCTTTTTCTCCCGGATTGCTTGCACTCCCAATTTTAGGAGACCAACACGGGTTTTACAGCAGATACTTTTCCTACTTGTCTGCATAAACAGAACTATAATATTTGCCTAATAAATCAATACCATTAGGCTGCTGCAGAGCACCACACATAGAGCCTCTCTCTCTCTCGACTATCATCAGGCACCTAAGTGAAACCATTGCTCCAGAAAGATAATGCGTATTACCAGCAAACCAAAATATACCATATCCTGCACTGTCATAAACCTGCAGATCTTTCCTTCCACGCTGTTGATGCACTGGGCAAAACATAACAGTGGCAAAGGGCTTTAAGCCTGAAACTACTGAGGAGCTGTATTGAACCACCTGAGCTCACACCTGTGAGGAGGAAGGGTGGTTTCTATTCCCTGTAGTGCAATAAGGTGGAGATCTCATAACTGATTTCTGTCACACCAAGCCTGCCACCGTCTAACCTCTCCCTGCTGAAGCTCTATCCACAGTGCTGTCAGGTTTGAGGGACTGCACAGTAGGTATGGTTAAACTGGGGAAATCACTCAAATGGGTCCAAGTTCTTGGCACTTGGAGACTGGGCATTTATGCTACTGGGAAAACAACTCCCATGGCTGCTAGAAGAAATAACAGTACCTACAGCTTGTACATGCAGAACAGTCTATAAATCACAGATCTACATCCCAGTTTTGAACACATCAGCTCAAGTCCTAGAAGCAGCAAAGCTGTATTAGCTCAGAATTCTGCCTAGATTCATCCTCTAATTAGCCTGGGCAGGGCTGATAATTAGCAGCTCATTAGCTTTCGAATGCTACTGAAGTGCTACCAGGACCCATGAAGATTTACACTTAGCAGGAAAAAACATCTATTAAACAGCATCAAACACAGATAATACTTCTATTTAAGGTTCTTCTTTTTAATCCAGAACAGTCTATCTGCCAAACTTCTATTAGCAAAGTAATTTAAACAGGCACCCTTTTCTATAGCAAGCCACAGGGACAAAGGTGGCCAGCAGCTCCCTCAAGAAGAGGGGCACAGAATCACATAACACAATCCAACCCCTTCTGCAATCACCATCTGGCTTCCTCCCATCACTGCTTCAGTTGTGATCAGCCATGACACAGTTGGGCTCAAAAGCAGCAGCTCATTCTCCCTCCTAACAAACAGATCAGCAGTTCAGTCCACAAACACACTCCAAGCAAATAACTCTTCAAAGCAATAAATAATCACATACATAACTCTGGAAATGTCAAGCCTTTACACTGGGATCTTTCCCCCCTTATCTCTTTGCAAGGATTCACTTCACCAACTTCACAGTGAACCACGACTAGGATCTGCTTTGAAATTAAACAGAGTAAGACACTGAAGGCAGAGCCAGAACCGCAACCAGTGGGCTGAACAAAACAGATCTGGAGTGGTTTCAAATCAGAGCAGTATGGGAACAGACTCTGCAAAGCTGTGCAACTGTGCCAGCTGATGGCAGTGAGAAACAGTCATCCTGGGCACACCTGCATTGTCAGCTTAAAGCAGCAGGGAGTTCACTCTTAAAGCTCATTCCTGCCAGTAATCCCAGAACAGTGTTCTTACCCCTAGCACCTTAGACCTTGGGAGCTCTGGAACAGACTAAGGGACATGCAAACAGTCCACTTGTTCTACATCTTTGTATGACATGTCTTTAAAGCAAAAATAATACTCTAAAGTTGCAAAACTGAAACAGGCATTCACTAAAACAAAACCAGCACTAACATAATCATATGCCAACAGTGAAAGCTACAGGCTGGCTCATTCGAAGATGCTGTTTCACATGGGTTGGCAGAGAATACAGCTTTGCTATCACTCAAGAGCAGCAATCACTCCAGAAGGGCTTGTGACATGCCATTGGAGAATTTCAGTGGTAGCAGATGCAGCGTTGCTCTGTTCTTCACTTTAAATCATTAGAAATAGTGGAAAGCAAGGGGAAGGTGGAGGGGGAGAGGGAGGAATTTACACTTACATGTAACAGGTTTATTTCTAAATGCGAGAGGCTTCATGTGGCTGCATGTTTCTCTGGATCCTGTGAGTCTGGATCTATCCAGCGTCATGCAGCGAAGCGTGGTGATGTCAAAGTATCTGACCTCACATCCAGTAAGATGCTGAATCATAAGGTCATGAGAAGATGACAGCCCCCTGCATCACACAGTTCACAAACTGCAGTACTCATATCTTCCAAACTAGTCTGTCTGCCCTGCTAGATACAGATGTGAAAGGTGACCTCAATGGTGGTGGGCTCATCCCTTCCTACACCGCCAAGAAACGCCTTAGATCAAAGACAGAGTTGTGCCACTAATTCCCACGGGCACTGGGATTCCGCAATCACATATCCTTCCTAAACAGTTTGGCATTTTCTGACAGCGGCACACAGCAAAAATTTAATTCAGGCTTCTGCACAGATTTGGTGCCAAATGAAAGCAAACTTTGATATGGCAGTAAACAGCTCCATCAGAATCTTCTCCAGGACTGGAAATCAATTCCTTCACATGACAGGGAAAAAAAAGTCAAGGAACAGGATAGGATGAACTCCTTTTAAATTGCTATAAAATGTATTGCCTTCGGTATTGTTACTTGGAAACACCTGAAATTTTCCAAAAGCATTCAGCTTAAACCAGTGAACAGGATAGGAAGAGAGAAGCATCAGCCCAAACTCTTAGAGACTGCCAAAGCTACACTCAGCTCTAAGTAGGGACTTGTTATGGGAAGCAGTCACCTATTTGCTCATCTAGGCCTCTACTCTTACTAGAAAATAAAAGGTGAAGGAACATGATGCATTGTACTTAGCAAAAACTGCTGGACAGAGATTGCAGCAGCTGAAAAACATGTTTTTATAATGCCTGATTAGCACAGAGACAGCATTCATCTGTGATAGTCCAGCAGTCAGATAATTAGTCTGCACTTACAACATGAGTAAAGCTTTACTCTCATGAGCTTACAATGGCCATGTTACTCATATGGCTGAGTTAAAGAGCAAGGACTGCTGGTCATGCCACATGAGACACAGTTTACTTCCCTTAGAAAAGCCACAAGGACTTAACCTAGGTGACAGCACAGCCTGACAGCAAAGTCATGGATGACAAATGCCAAGGAACATACAATGGAATTGATCATTTAACTCCCTGATGTGCTTTTCTGGACCCCCACAGGCCAGGAAAAATACCTGGCATTGCATGATGAAAGTTAAAAAGCATGGAAAAGGCAAGGGTAGAAATCAATCCTGCAGGTGATACACACCATTACAACAGGCACTCGCTGTGTACCCCCAGCTTACACATGATGTTCAGGACTGTTCATTGTAGCTCAGGAGAGAAAGCTAAAGCCAGCATCTGCTTAAGAACCAGTGACTGAAGAAATCTTTAGCTCACCCATTCATACAAAAAGTTTATACAAAAGAAGCAATTTTCAGTTTGGTTTCCTAAGGAAACAGGATTTATGCCACCATCCTGCCCATCTGCCACTTATTCTCCTCTCTTTTTCTCTTGAGGTGTACAGGCAACTTCAACTAGATGTGACAAAGCAGAAGTGTCTTTGAAGATGCAGTTCCTGAACCATTGTTCAACCCTGGACAGGAAACAGGGCAAAGTCACCCTCCTGCTAAAGGAGAAGCAGGCATCCCTTAACCTTTCTAGGAGGCCAGTGCTGCCACATGGGTCTCTCCACAGAACAAGTGGCTAGTGTGAGATGGATCTAAAAGCACTGGGAATCACAGTGGGAAAGCAGAAAAGATGAATAGGAGGCATCACACAGCTTGACAAGAAGTCTTGCTGGTTTTGGTGCTCATAAGACCTCCTCTTCAGTACACAGGTAACAGAGATGCACAAAACAACAAGTGATACACATCAGATAAATAGGAACTTCCCCTTTTCTCTTGTATTTGGAGAGAGAATTAGAAAGGAACAATCAAAGATGATAGCAAGCAATGTGTTCAGAAGGAAAAGCATAAATGGGAAGAGCTCTCAGCCAGCAAAGGATAGCAAGAGGCAGGTAATAAAGGTCCCCCAAGTCTCATTGATTCCTAATGACTCTTATGCTCAAATTCCTGGCAAAGATTTGGGTCTCAAATTTTATCTCAAGCGCACAAGAGGAGTTTTACAAGTTACCTTCATGCAAATAGAGAGCAGGGGTGCCTCAGCCAATGGAGAACTTGTGCTATCCCCTCTCAGCACCCTGGAACCTGCTGTGGGAACCAGCTCTGCCTATCTTGTGCTTATCTTGTGCTGCACTGCAACCACGGGCTGAAACTCCAATGCCAACAAAGAAAACTGAAAGAGACTTGCTTTCAATTGGGTAACAATTTGGCAGCAGAGCACATTCAAGCAGGCTCAGGGAGCTTAATTTCTGTTATGTTGCAGGCCTGGACCACTACAGTCCAGGGTATGAGCTGCAACAAGCCTGGCCTGTACAACAGGTTCCCTGAAGAAAAGATGGATGTACAGCTTCATTAAATATAACTCACTGGGGCTTGAGCAGCTAGTACCTAATGAGCTTTTGTGTCTCTCAGATTGAGCAACCTCAACCTGTGACCTGAATGTCTTCTGGTGGCACCCTGAACAACCACAGCCTGTGAGTTTTGCTGCTACAAGGATTTCTGGCATAGCTCTGTGGGTCACATAGCCAACTACTGCCCAGAATCTAAATGGGATGCGCTAAAATGAATGACAGTCCCTGAAAACCAGGCTCTGCTGTGCAAAATCCCTGAAAAAAGCTATGAAGCTGAAGACACAGATACTACCTCTTAGCTAAGAGGTGGAGCTGTATTTATCAGCTAGGCACACCTGAATGGACAGAAGAGAGAATGAGGATGCACAGATGGCCAACTGTCACACACAGTCTTTAGCATTGCCTGTGCACTTCCATACATCAGTGGTACAGAATGGTTGAAAAACTCAGTGGCAGCACAATGCAAGGTATCATGGAGTGCCCTCTTCAGAGCAGCCCCCTGCTGCAACCATGTGGAAGATGCTGTACTTATTTACAGCACAGCAAGGCCTACTAAGCAAACATTTCCATCTTGTTCTGACCAGAAGCTTTTGCTCAAAGCATGATGGAATCTAGGTTTCTCTCCCAGTCCAAGCCCTCTCTCCACTAGCTGTTCAGGAAGAGTAGTATCATAGCTCCTGTGGTTGCAGTCTCAGCTTACAACATCCCCAATCAGATCCACTGTACTGTGTGACATCCATTTACAGCCAAAGAGGAGTCCTGGTCCCAAACACTCATATTCCTAGCATTTATGAATCCCACACACACAGTGGCCAGTTTTCTGAGCCATGATTGAAAGATGCGCTCCTGCTTGTCCCTCATACTCCATCTGGAGAAGCAACTCCTAACTAGGAATTTCATAAGGGATGATGGCAGGGACCAAGTGTCAGCTGGGACACTGTCCCTGTGCAAACTATTGAATTTTCTTGTATCCTGGCTGGGTTTTGTTCCCTCAGTACAAGGCAAGCATTCTCCCCAAGTGATTCCAAAACCCCAGGTGATTTACTGTTGTGCACACCAAGTGAGCCACACAGCACACAGGCTTGTTAGATTCATCATTAAAATGTCTGGATGAAATTTACAGTGCCTCAGAAAGAAGATGTAACTACAAGAAACTTTTCATATGGAAAAGGGGATCACAGGTTCAAAGATGTTGTCACAAGACAGTCAATAGTTGGCTCAACATAGCCTGGAAGTTGTCTATAGGTCACATTTTTAAAGCCCCTCTTCAAAAGCCTTTTTCCTCCAAAACACAGCCAAGAAAGTAATTCCTTAAAATTATCACATGATCCCAATTTTCAAGTGTCCCACATAAACAGCTTTCACTGATATTCTTGCACAAAACCACTGATAACATGCAGGAAAAGTTCACAAAAACTGGAAAAAGAAGCTCAGTGGTCATGAATGTTTAGTTGTAAGGTCAGGCTCTACAGAGGATGACTGTAAGCCCAAGTATTTCCATGTTACAAGCCCACCTGTTTGCTAGTCTCATTGCCCTTAGGATGGAATTGAATGTCAACATTTATCAGTGAATAACAGCTCCCATATCCTGTCTGCTAAACCCAGGGAGAAGCAAAGGGCAGAACAGTTGCAATTAACTTGGTGCCTCACCACAGTCAAGCTAAAAAACAGCAGTAATCTCCTCCATACTACAGAAAACAAAACAACCATCTTGAAAAACATGAAATGAAGAAAGGGGTAAAACCAGGGAGGAAGATGAATGCTGTATTCTGTCAGGGGAAGCAGACCCTTAGCAAGGATACATGAGTCTCCCTCTGTGAAGCATAGATTTTCCCCAGCTGCTGATCTGACCCAGTGCCTTTAACAAGCAAACTCCCCAGGCATCCTCCCTGTGTGGGGAACTAACACATCACTGCTACAGAACAGCTCATCCAGTAATGAGCATGCAGCAATGGATAATAAACAGTGCTTATAGTATATACTATCTTTAATTTGAACTGCATTTTGGAAACAGTAATTAAATGCAAGAAACTCTGAGCTGAAAAGTATGCAACAGCCTGCTGCACCAGAACAAAGTGGGTCCAGAGGATTAGGAGGGCCCAGCAGTGGAAGAATATTGACCCCAGAAAGATTTTATGTTTCTGGAGACTGACTGCTGTACAGCTCTCCCCACATCTTTACTCCTTTGCTTTGGAGCTATCTGACACACATCCCTCGTGGCTGGGGTGCAGCACCACTAATGAGGGGCTGTATCACTTCCCGTGGATGAATAACCATTTGAAATCTCAGTACCTGGACTGGGACTTGGGAAAGGATGAAGGACCCTTGGCAAGGAAAGGAAAAGAAAGCAAAGCAGAATGACCAGAGGGGAGTTAGCTGATACCAGCCCAGGCTGCAGGCCAGCCAAACCCATCAGCGTGTGGGCACCTTTGTAGGTCACATCATACTAGAACCCAAACTACCCCCCTGTGCCTGCTGGCTGGCTGACTTCACAGGGAAGGAAGTCAGGTGTATAGAAGAACAGAGGCTCTTCTGAGTCCTAGCACCTGCCCTGTAAATCTTGTGGATGCAAACACCTCAAACTCACACTTCAGACACAAAATCCACACAGACAAACAGAATGAACCACTGCAGTGATTTGGCCTGAGGCACAGATGTTTGGTCTTGGTTAAGACCAAATAACAACCCAAAGGAGGGTGAGTGACTTCCACGCTTGGGTTTGTTTGCTTTGTGTGTACAGGTTTGTTTAAAGTCGTGTAACTTGCATTTTACATGCTGTCCTTAACTACAAGAACTCCTGCCTGTTCTGCAAGGCAGACAGACACCACAGAACAGACTGGTACCTCCCGAGTTGAGCACGAATATAGAGACTGTCAGCGAGCAGGCTATCCAAGAGGGGCAATACAAACCTCCTTCAGTACAAAAGGAAAGATGATTCAACTGGACACTCAAGAAACAACAACAACATAATTCAGTCTAATACTTCTGCCCTGATGCATCAGCTTGTCTTCTGCTAGGAGACAACAGGTCAGGACATTATTAGTTTGTCCCTGCGAGTTCTGAACAGAAATAACAGGCAAATTTAGTTCTTGGGGAAGTTGCTCCTTCAGGACTCATTTACAGAGTGTGCCGGAAATCAGGCTGCTGAGCTTTCAGCTGTTGTGTGCAGCAATGTCCAACTGCACCCCAAGGTAGCTGCATTTAAGCAATGAAGGACATACAGAAGAGGGGCTGCCAGATGAAGACATTTATCTCCTTATAACTGGAACCCAGAAGACACCTTGTGACTTTTTTAGAAGCAGCAGTAGCGGGTATAAAAAGCAATATAACTGAATCCTTTACCATCTATGCCAGACTACACAATTTTAGTCAGGGGTAGTTTCTCTGAGGCACAGCAAGCAAGAGGCAATGACCAGGCTCCAGCATAGCCCAGTATAACCCCACAGCTGGAAAAAACAGCTGCCATTACCCCAGAGGCCAGGAGGGTCAGAAACACAGCATCTCCCACAAGAACACGGGAGATATTTCTTCCCTGAGATCATGTTATGGCTGTAAGGAAATACACCGAACACCCGAATCTGCCCAGCACACAGCTTCCTGAGTAGCCCTGATCTGCGACTGTAGTCAACTCCTCTCTCTTAACCATGGGACCCAAATTGCTCAGCTGGGACAGTATAAGCCTTTCCACAGTGAGACCTGGATTTCCAGTAAGTATTAGTGGTTGAATGCTGACATTGATGGAAATACAGTGTTTAATAACAAACTCATTTTGAACCTCAAACTAAGCCCTCCTCTTGTCTTTCAAACAGCCAAGACCACAGTGGTTTGGCACATTAATTACCAGAGGAACAGAGGAAGGGGAAAGAAGGGAAGCAATGATCCAAATAATGCTGAAGTTCGGCAAATTATCACAGCAGCCAGAACCCTGAGGTCCTGGCAGCCCTGCCACAACAGCCAACCCCGCAGCCTGGCTGTAACCACATGTACTGCTACAGTCCTACTCAGCACAAATACTTGCTAATTTCTAAACTGAACTATAACTTTATTACAGGAGATCTTAGCAGAAGCGCAGTGGAAGCCTCAAAACATCAGATGAAATGGTAATGTTAACACATAAGGTGACTTCAACCTGGTAAGGTTCTGCAGGAATGATGTTCATAGCTACTGTTGGCTGATAAAATTCATCATTCCACTATGTAGTGCCCTGTTTCATGTTTCAGATTTATAGGGCTTTTTAAATCCCAAATTGAATTCACTAATTTCAGATGAATAAGCCTTGAAAGTGGCAAGATGAAAACTACTGTTGCTAAAAGTATATGGACATAGGTCCTGCTAAATTCAGATGCTTTTTCTTATTCTTACATAATGTCATTTTCTGTAGTCACATAATGGGATTCTGCAGTGCCTAAATTAGATCTGTCTGTAAATCATTGTGGGATCGGGGGTGTAAGTGCAGAACCAAAAACTGATCAGGAGCAAGCCATCGTTCCTTACACAAACCCAAGCTTGAGTTTCTTCACTTATATCTTATCTTGCGTGTCAGTGATCCTAGCATCTTCACTGACTCTTCTGCTAGCACACACTGCCACAGAACAGATACTCTTCTGTCAGGCCTATTTGATTCCAGAAGGTATAGTTCCACCGGCTGGGTTTTGCATGCTTGCTCCATGAAAGAAGCAATTCTACTGCAGTGTAAGAAGGCCACAGCATTATGTCATTCTCTGGGCTATTAGACTAGACACCTAGACTATTACGCTGTGCCACCATATACTGGAGTTTGATCCCACCGATGGGGAGCAGCCCAGAATTCCTGCTGGGATCGTGAACAGCTATGGGTGGGGGGAAACTGCGGCATGGGCCTTTCTGCGCGCACGGGAGCGGTGCCTTTTTAGACGGACACATGACTACAGGCGTGTCCGTGCTACAAGCGCAAGCACGGCCGCGCCCGGGCGCCCGCACACAGCCCGCAGCCAGGACAGCGGGGCTGCGGGGAGCGCGGTCCGGCTGCGCGCCGCGGGGAGGGCTGCGGAACCTCGCCGACCCCTCGAGCCCGGCACCGACCGCACACCAAAGCGAGTATTTACCTTCCGCCCCGGGGCCGCGCTCTGCCGCCTGCCCTCAGCCGCGGGATGGGGTGGGACGTGCGGTGCTGGAGAGCAGCTGGGCCGGGCACTGCGAGGGGCCGCGCCCGGGAGGCACGGCTTGACCCGGCGCCGCTCCGCCTCACCTCGCCTCGGGCCGGGACTGGACAGGACGGAGAGAAGGCAGGATGTTCTGTCTGAAAGGTGAGGGTGCCGCCGTTTCCAGCTGGACCCCCGAGTCCGGCGGAGGACGGGTTTTAGGAGTGGAATGTAATCCTTAAGGTGAAGTGCACTCAGTGCGTTGGTGAGGGAGCGCCTGAATTTGCTGCTGCTTTTGTTGGGCGGCGCGGGTCCTGTGAGAGGGCGCGGGGCAGGTGGCGTGTCCAGGCCGGGCCGGGGCTGCCCGTACGGGGGAACTGCTGTAGTGGCCTGGTGTGGGAGCATCTCTGCTGCTGGTACCAGGCCTTTATTTACCTTGGTTCGGTTTTGTCCCCACCCCGCGTGGGTGAAATGTGTGGGGCATCCAGAGAAGAGCAGAGAATCGGTCATGAGTCTGGTGTTGCAGGTGCTTGATATAAGCAACTGCTGCTCAGCCAGGTGATGCTGACTCTCGTTTAGATGTAGTGCAGATTTCGCTTCCTAAAAGCATGGTTCTGAAGGTAAAAGTCTAGGAGAAGGTTACTGGTTTTGTTTAATGTCCATATTTCTGGTTTTATTAGAAATTGATATTACTGCTACTCTTCTTACTGAGGTACAGTTGTTGAAAGGTGACACCGGAGAGCGGTGGTAAGGAAGGGTTTAGGAGCTGTAAGAAACTTTCTTTCTCTGGGAAAGAGTTGCAATCAGGTTGCTTTAGTGCTTATCAAGGCTTGCTCAGAATAGTTTTCTTTTTTAAGCTGATTCAAAACATTGAACGCTTTAATTTTACTAATGATTTCTATTTGTGCAGTCCCCACTAAGGATCTTCGTACAGTTGTCAACCATAAATTAAAAAGGGCATAAGAAAAGTTCCTTTCCTATCAATTTCAGAGTAGCGAACCAGTGTTTCTAGAGAAAATCTTAATGGATCATATGGCACAACTTGCTATGCAGTGGTTTAACTTGAATTAAATTGTTCCAATATACAAAATCAACAAAACCTCACAATGTTTAATTTTTTTAACTGCCCAACCAGAAGTTTGCAGTTCATGACAATTCAGCAGATCACTGGAATTTATAAACAGTCAAAGATGAAATCTTTGTTCAAGCATTAACTTAAAGATGAAGGACTAAAATTTTTTAAATGAAGAGCATAACAGATGAAATTGTGATATAGTATAAGAGCTAAAAGGTTTTTAAGTGAGTTGGATAGCCAGGTAGCTAAGAAGACAAGGTGTCTGTAACCTACATCACCTGGCTGAAGGCGAGCCAAGGGGTAAAGTTTTTGGAGATTGTCACGTGTGCAGCAAATTCGTACAGAAGCAAAGTATTTTTGACTTGCGTAACAATGGAATTACACTTTTTTTGGTTTTATTTTTTATCTTGAGTGTGTGGGGAAAAGTATTTTCAAAAGTTTCAGGTTTTGTGTCTGAATAGGAGAAGCTGCTAGTTACAAGCTCTAAAATCCCATCTTAGGGCTCAACTTCAAAGCAGTACTGGATAGTTTCGCTGTATAGCAGTGTAATTTGCTGTGTGTTAGCTTTTTCCTGTTCACATGCACTTACATACTGTTTTCTCTAAGTCACTGTGCTTCACACTGTTAGTTTGTAGTAGACTTCTGCCTACCTTAATAAGACAGTCACTGTGTATTACGTCATTATGCATTAAAAATCATGATCCTGAAATACTCAGCTGGGGCATTATCATTGATACTCTTAACATATGAAAGAGAGAAGTTGTTACACTCCAGTCCTTATACTGACTTGATGGTAGTATGTGTAGGGAGGAGGGTTTGTTTTTGAAACAGCAGGGCTTGTCAGACTCTGGTATGTTTGCGCTCTTTAGGGCTCAAGGAGAAGTGGTATAGTTATTTAGGTGCTGCCCTGGCTACCACCTCATAGTGTTTTCTCAGTCTGATCTAACAGACAGTCCTGATCAGATGAATAAGACCCAGGTTTGCTTAGGGTGGACATGCTGGGTGTGCTTGGGGCTGGTGATGAAATCCGTGCTCTAGACCTCGGTCTCCAGGAGCTCTAGGGGCCTGTGGCCTCTAATTTTTGCTTTTTTTTTCAGATTCCTATTTCTGTTTGCTTTGTGATAGTCCATACCATCTGCACAGAGCCTCTTGTTGCTGTACCTTTCCCTGCTGCCCTTTAAGACTCATGGGGAAAAGATGTGGCAGGAGTGGGGCACCTCTGCCCATGCATGTTGGGTGACCCATCATCTCTTTCTTGCAGGCTGATCCAATCTCTCCAGTGCTGGGGTGCTGGCTGGCCCTCACAGCCCTTGGTGTGACCCCCAGCAAGTGAAACAAGAGTTGTATTGGTGTTTGATCAAAATTGGGCATCTGCAGCAGAAGCAATACTGTGTGTTTGGTGCTGTGTGCTTGTTATTGATCTTTTTGGACTAAAGAGGTATAAATGGAAGTTTAAAATAAATTTTCCTATAAAGCAGTTAATTCCTAGAATGGTCATGAGCCAGTTCATTGGCATGTGCTGAAAGTGAGCTCATGTTTCTGTAGTATTTGCCTAGAGTTTCTCTTTCCTTCATAGCTTTTGTAGAAAGAGAACAGTGCCAAGAAACGCTGTAAAGCAAGCATGTGCGCTTTCTGCTTGCCTGCACTTGGGAAGTATTTTCCATCCTTGCTTGTCTTACAGCTGTGGATTTGTGAGGGAAGTCTTTTATACTAATAATAGTAAGAAGTTATGATAGAAGCTGTCCATGAAAAATCCCAGGCATGTGCTGCTTGCCCCCTGGAGAAGGGTTCCATGCCAGAAATGCAGATTTCTTTTATTTATTTTTTGTAAAAGATCACAGGGCTGCTCACCAGTTGTCTCATGTGTTCTGTGCGTGTAAGGACATTCTTTGGATTCCTTTCTTGGAAATGTTCTCATAAAATATCCAGTGTTTGAAATCAGAAACAGATTTTCTCTGATGTCTCTAAACAAATGCATTTTCCAGCTTGAAATGGGCAAGCAAAAATTTGTGTAAGTTGCTTTCTTCTTTTTTTCTTTCTCCCTGTTTAAAGGTTTTTTTCGTGTATGTGTGTTAACAGCAGGCCAAAATGAGGGAGGAGAGGTGTAGTAATCTAAATGAAGGTATCTGTCAAAGTGAAGACTCCTGGTAGAATTTAGTGAGTTTAGTTTAAACCTAAGATTGATTATGTGGCATTTGTTCCTCTGACTTCATTTCAGTATTTTTCTTTCTGAGTTGTGTGTAATCACAGTGGGCCTCTTGAGTCAGACCCATTCCTTTTGTAGTTGTTTTTTTGTATCACATGAGTTATTTTAATAGATGGAGTGGGGACAGTTCTTATCTGTATTAATTCAGAATAGAATCATAGAGTAGAATCATAGAACCCTAGTACAATTTGGGTTGGAAGGTATAGTTCAACCCCTGTGCAGTGAGCATGGACATCTTCAACTAGGTCAGGTTGGCCAGAACCATATCTAGCATGGGCTTGAATTTCTCCGGGGATGGTGCATCTCCCACCTCCCTGGGCAACCTGTGCCAGTGTTTTGCCACCCTCATTCTTCCTCACATCCGGCTGAAATCTTCCCTCTTTTAGTTTAAGACCATTACACTATATCCTATCACAACAAGCCCTGCTAAAAAATCTCTCCCCATCTTTCTTATAGGCCCCTTTTAAGAACTGAAAGGCTGCAATAAGGTTTCTCTGGAGGCTTGTCTTCAGGCTGAACAACCCTAACTCTCAGACTTTCCTCATAGAAGAGGTGCTCCAGCCCTCTGATATGTGGCCCTGCTCTGCATCCTCTCCAACAGGCCCAGGAAAGCAGTTTGAGCAAGTGCAGAATTAGTACAAACGAATGATAATTAAGTAGCAAGTGTATGACTTTGAGTTAAAAAATCTGCTTAGAGAAAAGCTCTGCTATGTGTCTTAATTTCTCCTGTATCTTATGGAATTACTCTTTCTGCTGTGCTGTTTCAGGGGTTTTTTGCTACTGATTTTCCTGTCCCCCCTCAAGTGAATGGTTGCTGGTTCATCTTGGATGCAGCTGGGGTCTGTCGCTCACTCTCTATCTGCTAAATGGAAGTGTTCAGTTATACCTGGGTGAACTGGTAGACCAGGAGAGCTAGACAGCTCTGTCAAGCAGGGTGCACTCACATGCTATGGGAAAAAAGCCCAACCCAGTTTCTGCTTAATTACTAAAGAGATTTTAGCGTTTTAAGACTGCTTAAAGTTTGTTTAGAGGAGGCAGCATACATAAAAGCAAAGTGAATTTCCAAAGGCAGCCGAGTGTCTAGGTAGCTGAGCTGTGGCTATGCCAGCACTGCCTACCCCACATGTCTTGGCTCTGTTTGCAGCAGAGGGGGCAAATGGAAACCTCTGAGAGTACTTCTGCCATGCTGAAGGGGAGAGTGGCGTACCCCTGCTCCTGTTTTTGTTATTCAGGTTGCCTGTAAATACATTTGTCCACCACATTGTGTAAGCATGTTGCGCTCCACTCCTTGGAGCTGTTTGAATACCACCAATACAGGCACAGAACCTGCAGAATGAATGCCTATTGTTTGCTGTGGTTTTCCTTTGCCTTTTTTGGTCATAGAAGAGGGTGTGTGTGCCTATTTTTTCCGTTAAATTTTTAAGAAGGCCAATGGCAGTGGGTGAAGCAGGGTCAGCATAGTCAGGCATTAGATAAAAATCTTTTCCAGCAGGTATGCCAGCCTTTCCCAGGGCATGTGGGCTTTTACCCTGAAGTGGTATGATGACAAGGCAAGTCATATAGATTCAACTGCGAATTCAGAATTAAACCTCTTCTTCAGAAAATCTTTAGCCGAAGATCAGAAATGTGGAGGTCAGGATAGGCTTCTGTATGTGCCTAGCTTTCAGTACTTGAATTCAGCTCATGCTTTTCAAACACACAGCAGTATAAATACACACAAGAATATTTGATGCTTGTAGTCCATTACTTCACTCAGGTGATGTTCAGTCTTTAAGACTATGAAAACTGACTTGTCTACTGTCACAACTGTATAATTGATACACAGCTTTTCCTTAGACACTATTTTTACTTTCACATGAACATTTAGTGCAAACTCTGCCTTTCTGCTCCACATCTAGCTTTTTACTGCAGGCTGCAACAGGAGCCATTTGCACAATTCATACAGGACTGCAATCCGGAAGAGGGCCTGCTGCTAAATGAATCTTAGGTAGAAAGATCATCTGCTGTTTTCCTTGACCTGCTAATGTTTGCTTTTAAACAGTATCTGTTAACTCCTCCATCATCTGCAGGACTTGCAAGTACAGTGCAGATGGTCAAAGCGGTACTCGAGGGCAGTGAATTTCTGCCAAATTGCAGCAAGAAGCCAACACTTAATTTTAAACAGTAAAAGTGTGCAGGCTAGACAGTATTAAAACAGATGTAAAAAGTAGAATGCACAGCTGATCAGATTCATAAGCATTGAAAGAATTTCATCTTGAAGTGATCTTTAAACCAGCATGCACATACTTGGAGCCTATAAATACCTTCATACATTTTTCAGTGGTCTAAGCACAGTAATGATTTCACGTTGTTTAAGTACTGTGTTACCAGATTTGTATTGTCTATGCTTGTCACTCATATACATTGGCTTTGTTTTTCCCCCGTAACAGCATTTGCGCAGAAGGCTGCTTGCTGTTGCTTCTGGGGAAATGCCGTAAACCTTTGTCAAATGGAAGACCCGTTTCCTGAGAAAGCACATTGCCTGGTATTCAGAGATGGAAATTTTATTAATTCTTTTATTCAGAGTCCTGTCACAGCTGTGATCTTGCCTGTGGTTAATGGCTGGCAAAACAGTCTATAATTACCCCAGGCATCTTTCCTTTTTAATACTGTCCCAGTGTGTCTGACTTCCACTCCTCTAGAGCATCCCACGTTTTTCTAGCTATATTTAAAAAAAAATGCAGAAAATGTTTTTGGCATTTGAAGCTCTGCTGTAGCTTATCTGGACTTTAAGACTTTAAAATATTTTAAATTTAATTGCTGGTCATATGCAGAGGGATTGCAAAGCATGGCTTATTTAGTCTAGATGGTAGCATGGGAGGTAAGTACCGCTAGGAGAGAGGAAACCTGTAAAGGTCCAAGGAGAGTATTGGCACAAGATGAATGGTTATGAGCATGTTCTGAATTAACTGAAGTCGAACATGAAAAGGTCCCAAACCATCTGAGGAGGGAAGTTGTGGAACAGACTTCCAAACAGGATAATGTGGACAAAGAAGTGTTTTTAAGATGGTTCTTGATAAATTTGTGGAGAGTTTAAGTCTGAACTTTTGGAGCTGGTAAGGGAAGTTTGTGACAGAGGGACGCTGGAGGCTTGGGAACAGGATTGCGTTTGTACTGGGCATATGTTGTAGTCATCCCATGTTTAAGTGCTTCTGTTGGTCCTCATGTGAAGACTAGGAAGAATTATCCCTTTAAATATATAATTTAAGCTTCTGAAGTTTCTCTTTACTCTGTTCTGCTTCACTGGATGGAGGCTGGCCACAGTGAAAAGCAGGATGAGGAGCCAAGTGTGCTGTGGGTCCTTGCAGCATCCAGCTGGCTTGCAGGTGTGCCCTGCTCACCCCATCCTTCCCTTTAGACTGAGCAACAGGTACTGCTGTGGTGGGAGTCTCCCCACAAGCTCAGCCTGGTTGGGATGGCTGGACTTTTCCTGTCTTCTTCTAGTGCTGTTCTCTCCTTACAAGTTTTATCTATCCATTTCATGTTCTCACAGGGGCCGCAGACTTTGCTAACACCCTTCAAATTGATCTTGCTCTTTTCCTGTGATGCACTTTAGTTGCACACATAGTGAGATGCTGTTGTGTCTCCCTGTAGGCTGATTGCTATAAGGTCTTTTTTGGCCCGTGAATCCTCCTAAACCTGTTGGAAATCTGCTCTTTGCAGCACAGCATCCTGGCCCCTTTCCATTGCTGATTTTAAATCCATCCATTTTAATTTAAGCCCATCAATAGCTGCTGAAACAAAGATATACCAAGAATTTTAGCCATATCCTATAGGCATGTGGCAAGGACTGATATTTCTGGTGCTGAAGCAAAGGCATCCTCAGCAATGGCAGGTTCAGCTTTTTAGGAGGGGAATGTGCTTTCTGTACCTCAGTCACAAAGTCTTAGATTATTTTGTATTTTCCTCCCTCCCCCTCATAATTAAGAACCTTTTGTGGTTTTTCCTCCTTTCAGTATTAAGATCAACCAGTTGGGCGCTCCTGCCTGAAGGCTTAATTTGCGGTGTGTGTGTGTGTGTGTGTGTGTGTGTGTGTTAAATAGGAGGAAAGCTTTCCACCATCTGAATGCACAAATGCACCCTTCTTTAGTCGGTTTGGTTTACTTTTTGTTGTCCCAGTTTCATTCCTCAGATGAATTCAAGATCACAATGAGGTTTTCGTAGTTGCTGGCAACCAAGAGCCATCCTTTGTGCAGCACCCTGTGGATAGATGCCCTTCCCCATGCAAACCATGCTGAAAAATAGCGGATGATGGGAACACTGAGTCCTCCTTTAGGGATAAGGATGCAAGGTTTGGTGTTAAACTTCGTTCCTTACAGGCAGAGTGTTGGAATAAAGTGGGTGTCAAATTAGGAGAAGGAATATATGTTAGTATCTTAATTAGAATTAAAGAAAAAAAATGCGTTCTTTCTCCTGCCTGTTATACAGCTATGTTTTTGAGAAATTTATGATGAGTAAAGTAATTCTTATTCACCTTTTTGGAAAAGTGAATTAAAAAGGGTAAATGGAAGCTGTCAAGTTGTCTCTGTTTCTTTGTTACCTTCTGAAGGTTTCAGAAGAACATTTTCCAGGGACATAGGGTGCTCGGCTCTCTTCTGAAGCAGTGGCAAGATTTGAGATGGGGACACCCCTCCTTGCCGGGAGTCAGGCTAAGAATATATTTAAGAATAGAAAAAATGAAAATCTGTTTTTCCTGTCTAATGGCTATTTGGCAGGCAGTTCCTGATTCTTTTCAAAGCCTTATTTTTGAATCAGTGCATGCTCTGGAGCAGCATGCCTAACAAGGGCAGTGCCCCTGCCTAGTAGCTGTCGCAGGAGGTTGCTGTGATGAGAGATGTCCCATCCTGTTGGATCAAACAGCCTGTAGTTCCACCCTGATGTTTTAAGAGTTTCTCATCTTGTTCACCTGTGCAGCAGTTGCTCTGATTACTTTCTAAAGGATCATTTTCAAATCAGTTAAAAATAATTTTACTTTTCTGCTACAATTTTGATGCCTGCTCTTGAATTGCATCCTGATTTGTGTGGCTTTACTGGCATCTTTCTTAAAAAGAAAAAAAGTGTAGTGCGGAATGCACGTGAAGGCTGAGTGACTCTTTTTAAGAACAGAAAGTTTGTAATGATCTGTTCGGGTTCAAATTTATTGTGATCCAGTAGCCTGAGGAGAATGTAATTTGTCAAAATATGGAATTTCAGAATAAGTAATTCTGAAATTAACAGAAGCATGGATTTGAAGAATTACATTAATTTTCCGTCTCCTAGTTTATGACTTTAATATGAGCCTTATTATAACCAAGGCATTTTGCATTGCTCAGTCAGGGTAGTTGCAGATGAGATCCTTTTCTAACACAATGTCAGCATCTAAAGAGGGTAATCATAAAAGACACTTGTTTTCAAGAGTAGTGCTTGGAAATTCGGGATAAATGTTATTTTTTTACTGCTAATGAACAGACTGAAAATGAAACACAGAGATAACTGGATCTATTTGTGTGCTTACTGTGGCACATATACGGATGCCTGCTCTTTCCAGTTGACTTTGTGAAGCTCATTTGACATGTGTTTTTTACAGAGCAGTAATTCCAGATGCCAAGAAGGAAGGGTTGAAAAATCAGATACTGTAAGGACATTTGACTTCAGTATCTTTGTATTCTGCATGAAAAAGCAGTCCAGAAAGTTTGTTGTTAAAGATACAAAAAGGAGAAGACAATACAAATTTTTTGTTAAAATGGAGACTATATAATTGATACTAAAAAGTTTGCGCATCACATGGATACATTATTGATCAAGGACTCAAGAAGAACATTCTTCCTAGGGTGTAAATTTGTTTTGGATTGATATGTTACTACTTTGTACTGCTGCTCATTAGCAGTACAAAGCGGGTCTGCATTTTTGTCATTACTCTTTCTAATGGAATTTGGTGAATTCCTCTGCTGTGATCTCTAAATCCAAGAGTTTACTTACTCTTTTTAAAAAGCCTTTTTGTGACCTGTTGGAAAGTAGGTGGGCTGTATTTAGCTATAGTTCCTAAGAAGCTAGTGCTAACTAGCTTATCTTGGATAAATAAAATATTCAAGTAAATGTGCCACTTCAGATTACAAATTTTGTATCATTCCAGGTTAATGTGAAGGTTTTTGATCTAAAGTATTGCTTTAGTTCTTTTAACGCAGTTCTCTTTGCTGAGGTGTAACCTTTCCTTAGGCTTCTGACAAAGTGTGTGACAAAGTTACTTTTCATTGCTTGTGCATTTAAAAATAATAAAACTATCTATTTCAGCACACAGTAATGATTAAGAGAAGCTGTCTACACCAGCAAGTCGCATGACAGGGAGGAGACAGGATCTGGTGTGTGTGGTCCGTGTGCCTGTGGGGCAAACTAGTGGCATGGATGTGGGGTGGCCAAGGTCATGCCTAAAAGAATGCCCCAGATTTGAACTAATGCAAAGTAAAAAATACAACCATTGAATTTTCTGGTTTTGTGACAGTAGGTTTGCTATTCTTGCTCTTTCATTGAATTTTAATGTTGTTTTAATATTGTTGCATTATATTGTCCTGTATTTTTATCTAATGTATTAAGTGCTGCTCTGTGGTTTGAAAGAGTGAATGAATGCATGCCTGTTCCTTGACTTATGCTCTTCAATGTTGAATGTTGTGCTTACAGAATGGAAAGTCTTGACCTTGTGGGGGTGGGTATTACCTTGTGGTTTCTGTCTAAAATTGGTGAGCCCAGATAAGGTCATCTTTTGATCTGTCAAGACTTTTATTATTCAGTGAAGCAGCACTCCATTTGTAAAACTGTGTTTCACTTTTTTCTGTCACGGAATCGTGGAATCGTTCAGGTTGGAAAAGACCTGTGAGATCATAAAGTCCAGCCGTTAACCCAGCGCTACCAAGTCCACCACTAAACCATGTCCCTAAGCACCACATCTACACATCTTTTAAATATCTCCAGGAATGGTGACTCAGCCACTTCTCTGGAAAGCCTATTCCAGTGCTTGACAACCATTTTGGTGAAGAAATTTTTCCTAATGTGCAATCTGAACCTCTCCATTGCAACTTAAGGCGATTTTCTGTTATTGTCTGTTACTTGGGAAAAGACACCATCACCCACCTCGCTCCATCCTCCTTCCAGGTAGTTGTAGAGATCAGTAAGGTCTCCCCTCAGCCTCCTCTTCTGTAGATTAAACAACCCCAGTTCCTTCAGCTTCTCCTCATCACACTTGTACTCCAGACCCTTCACCAGCTTTGTTGCCCTTCTCTGGACCCACTCCAGCAACTCAGTATCTCTCTTATAGTGAGGGGCCCAGAATTGAACACAGTATTTGAAGTGCAGCCTCGCCAGTGCCCAGTGCAGGGGGATAATCACTTCCCTAGTCCTGCTGGCCGTGCTATTGCTGATACAGGCCAGAATGCTGTTGGCCTTCTTGGCCACCTGGGCACAAGGTGGCTCATGTTCGAGCTTTATCAGTCAGCGCCCCCAGGTCCTTTTCCCCTGAGCAACTTTCCAGCCTGTAGCATTGCAATAGGTTGTGGCGCAAGTGCAGGACCCGTAACTTTGCCTTCTTGAACCTCATACAATTGGCCTCAGCCCATGGATCCAGTCTGTTCAAGTCCCTCTGTAGAGCCTTCCTACTCTCAAGCAGGTCAACATTTTAGAAGTATCCACTAAAAATAATGAACTCTCTTGATACAGATTTGAATTCTTTTAGTTGTTTTTGTCAATCTTGAAAGATCTCCTTGCCCTCCATTCCACACCTGGCTGAAGCAGGCCTTCCTGGGAATGTGCGTGTCCGGGAGGTGGCACTGTTTTTGACAGCGGTAATGGTGTCCATGAACAGAAGGCAGCCTCAGCAAAGCGTCTTCTCCAGAAGGAGGAGGGCTAGGATGCTGTAGCCTTCTGACTGAAGGCTGCTTTTTGTGGTGGCTTTCGTGAGGTGGTTCAAGTTGCTTTGTGCATTGAAAAATCCCTCTGCTCATGAACTTTTCCAATGAGTTGTGTGGGTAGCAGGGAGGTCGCTGCTGCTCTGTATAGGAAGAGCCTCTCTTGGGGCTTTTAAATCCATTAAAGGAATTGTGAGAGAAAATAAGAGCAGAGAGACGACTTTTTTCTCTTCCTGTTACCATGGTAATGAGTTTAATGAGCAGACCTGAACTGGGTAATCCTACCCAACTCTCTCTGAATTGCTATTTAATGAGTTGTAAAATAAGCTGGTAGTGATGTGACTCTCTTGTTCACAGAGTGGGTGGGTGTACCAGTGTTAGCACTGCTATCCACTGCAGCTCCAGACTGGAAGCCGCCTTCTCCCTGGGCTGTTGACAGCCCTGTCTTTTGCTCCATATTTTCAGAAGGATCAGCAGATATGTGGGACCCAGCCTATGGAGTAAAGCAGCAAGAATAGCTTCCGTTCAGTCACAAGCAGTAATACCTAATTACTTCCCTCTTGCTAATGGCCCTGTTTTCTGTCCCAAATATGCATTAGTCCTTCCTAAAGTGGTATAGTTCAAAGAATGCATCAACCAAAATACTTTTATCTTTTGTATGCAAACAGAGCTAAAAAAGAGAAAGGCATAGAAAGGCTTTTCTGAACTACGTGCTGCTTGTACAGCTGGCTTTATCTGCTTTCTTCGTTTAAATATTGCAAAGCAGTGATCAAGACTTAATATCAAACATACGACATTGCGTGTTGCTCTTAAGAAGGTTTTCTAATTGAAAGTAAAGATGAATAATTGGGCACAGAAGTCTATTTTTAAGTGGCCAGAGACTGCCAATAAAGTAATGCAAAGTGTGCTTTTCTAGTGTCTTACCTGTGTGCTGTATGTTAAAATGCTGATTGGATTAAAAGTTACAGAGGGCTATTAGATAACACCAAAGGAAGAATTAAAATATAAAAGAGAGGGTAATGTGAGTATATTCAGAATTAATGCTATGGGGAGATACGGGGAAGCTGTTCCAGGTAGTAAGAAAAGACCCTGCCCTACTATCTGCGTGAGGGATTTGTATATGAAGAGACAAAAAAAGGATATTGATGGAAAGAAAGAAACCATAAGTACGTGCAGCAATCTCTGTGTGGTTTTAATGGGAAGGGTGTTAATTCTAAGCTTACACTGGGTCTGAAACCAGAGGAGCTGTTTTACTAGTAGGGCTAACTAACTAGTAGTAACTAACCGAACTCTGTAGTTACTGGAGCGTGCCAGAAAGCAAGAAACTTACGTTGGGACTGTTTGTAAAGATTTTGGTTTTGCTTTCCAACCCATTGATTCCTTACTATCCTTTTAGTTTATTTTAAATTTTGTTGTTGTTTCCTGTTGTGTTTTATGGCTGCGTGCTATATCAGACTAGTTTGCAGGTTTGGTATCCCATGCATAGAGAGGGCTGAGGCTTGCTTAAGTGTGGTGTTTTGAATCTAGGACTGCATGTTTCAGTACCAGGAATTATATTAGCCAAATGCCCCAGCATTCAGAGGTTTGCGTACAGTTTGTTAGGCGTGCAATTGACAGCAACAAGTGCTGTAACTTTTCACAAAGCATGTGAGATTGGTAGGACTGCTTTTAGCTGTCAGGCCAGTCAAGTTCTTTAAGCCTCACATGCCTTATTACTTACGTCCTTTAAAAAAAAACACGTTAAAACTTGAGAGATTCTATGTGATCACAAGCATATGATAAAAATACATCCATAAAAGTAGTAGGGGATAGAACTAATGCTGTAGAATGTGAAAGTGGCCATGTGGAGATTGCTTTTTGGAGCATCATGAAGCTTTATGTGCATCCTGGCAGTGGTGCCTCCCGCTCCCCTGCCCTGGGTCCCTTTCATCTCCTCTGTGCCCTGATGTCTGTCGGTATTGTGTGAGCTCATCAAATGTTGGGCTTGCTTTGAACACTATAAAGCTGATACCTCCTGCTCGCTTCCTGTTTGAGAGATTCATATTCAGTTAAGAAATGAATAACAATACCTTCAGGTTTGTTCTCCCCCGTCCCTCCCACCACCCCCTTCATTTTGAAATCCTTTAGCTTTTGTCTGTTGTATGTCTGTTTAAGGAACGTGAGTTAAGACTTCAGACACTCTAAATTAATGCACAGGAAAGAGAAAAGGTACATGAATAGGACATCCTGTGTCTGATCTGGTGGCTGCCAGCTCCTAGGGACACTGGGGTTCTGTGCCACGATGGGGATGTCCTCATTCTTGCTGTGTTGCAAGTTGTCCATCTGTAAAGGGAGGGTGCTTTCTCTCCAGGTCTGTTATTTTTAGGCTTAGTTAATGTTATAAGGCTCCGACAAAAAAAAATTAATGTGTATATATATGTATTTCATGTTTTGTTTTTTTTTTTTTTTAATAACTTTATGTACAACTTGAAACCTCCTGATAATCAGCCAGAGCCCTCAGAATACATCAAACCCTCAGAATACATCAAACCGTCAATGCTAAAAATAGAATAGCTGTCTAATTAGGGCAAATTTATCCCCATGAATTTCTACAAGCTCTCTTTAATTTCCAATGTGGCTGTTGGGCTTGCATCAGAAATTACTTCATTTGATGGTTTTGTTGTGTATGGCATTCATAAATATTCCTTTATTTCACTATATTGTGCATATTACATTTTTTCTTCTATCCAGAAGATCTTTAAATTGTACATAAGGACTGATACAATTTCTTATGTAGCATATTCATAAGGATTCCCTCAATACCAAAGTAGGACTGACATCATGATACTTTGTGATTCCAAATCCCCTGAGTTCCCATTAAGTATATTCCGTATGCTTTTTGAACTCCTACGTGTAATAAGTCATCAGTATCATTGCTGTTCTCAGAGCTTAAGAGGATATATGCTTGTCTAATAAAAGTGCTAATATTTTCTCTGTGATTTTTCTGTTGTTTTGGGTTTTTTCAAGTTTTCTTTCCTGTATTCCCTACGTTAGTCACAGGTTTTGGAGTCTGTCAAGCTTTTAACAATCCTTTTTCTTTAGACCAAATGTTGTTTCCAGTTTAATGTAATCAATTTTCTCTGTAATTATTCAAGCTCTCCCTAATAGAGCCTGGCTGTAAAGAGTTGGTTTAGCAAAGATGAAATATGCTGATAAAGATGAATATGCATGTTTAACAGTCTGCTCAGAGCGCTCATACTTGCATTACTAATAGTTCCATTTTGAAAAGGTGTGAAAAAGAGTAATAAGGCAATAAAATGTTATTTTTTGGAAATCTTTATGTAGGTGATAGCCCAAGGCTGAGAAAAATGAATAGCTTCACTATTGTGTATTTAAAAAAATAAAATGGTGCTATAGCTGCAGTAGAATAAGTGAAGTTGAATCAGAAGTTCTGTGGTAAAATTTTGGGTGAGATTTTAATTCTACCCAACTTAGAGACTTGCTCCAAATAGACGTGGTGTAAAATAATAGTTTCTTTTAACAGGATATCTGGGGGAAGACTAGAAGAGGGAGAGGCAATGTACACAATGTCTTTCTCACATGAGATGGTATGTCCGTATCCTAACTATGGTTTTGCATTTGCTAATAGTTGAAACCATAACCATCACCAAATCTTTTATCATTTATATTACCAAGGTCTTTCAGGCTTCAGGGAAGAACAGATTTATTCTTCAAGTAAAAGATTAATTTATGGGGACATAAATGCCTACCATATGGTAAATATTCTTGTTCAACTGGATTTCAGCCTTGATCCCATTATTGTGCATCAGCCTTACTTCGTGAGCATGCATTGGAAACATGGCTAATTGAGTATTCCTGTAGTCTAGAAGAAGTGCATGTGTAACTGTCATGGGGACTCCAAGCCAATATGTTATCCTGTGTTGTTTCAGTAAGTGTTTGGGAACATCTGAGTCTGCTGAACATTGAATTTTGTCTGTGTCCTGTCTTCTTGCTCCTCCATTTGCACTGTATGTTACCTATTAATGCTAGTTTAATGTGTAGATCTCTGCTTATGTTTTATGTCAAGAAACATGCTTGCATTGAGATACAAAGACTATACTCAAACATTGGCTGATATCCTTTTGAAATTTGATAACATGATTTTGAGTCATTGAAATAAAAAGCATAACAGAAATCTAGCTGTGTTCTCGTCTAATAAAATATACCCTTCCTGTCTGCAGGAGAAATAAATACAAGCCCCAGTGCACTCTTTTTATCAGTAGCTTGTTGATGCTGTGAAGTTTTATGCATCATGTCAGTAAGAGCTGACTCTTCCTGAGACCTTGATAATCACAGTGAATCTAAAAGGTGAGACAGCAGGCCCAGTGGCTAGACAAATGGGTTAAGGAGATGCTGTCCTATGTCCCACTAGGGAGGCATTAATGGAGTCTCCTTATGAACTGGTTCACTGACTGCACTTCCAGAACTTCATCCCACCCAGGAGGACTGTCTAGACATTTCATTTATTCTGGCAGATGCAAGCATATCGGCGTGGTTGATGAGTGAGTTGAACTCAGCTAGTGTTAATCACAGATTGTCCTTCTCAGAGCCTGATGAGTAAATGTACTTGGGTTTGTAAATTTGTATTTTCTTGGTTGCCAATGTTCAGTTTATGCTGGTGAGTTTCTGTTGTATGTACAGATGAGCCAGTGGTGCTGACAGCTATCACCCATGCTGTTGGCATATTTTCCTCATTCCATCCATAGTTTTGCAGATTTTGAAATTGTTGTAAAAAATGCAGATTTGCAGGCAGGGCTTGTTTCATCCCTATTTATTAAACTTACCTGACATGTTTCATTCTAAGACCTGCTTTCATCTGTTTGCAAGTTTGCTGAGATTTGACCATGCGAGGTGTGTATAGAACGCTGTAGAGTGAAAAATCACAGCTCAGTTTGCTGTGCAAAGTAACGGGCTGTTAAACAGCAAAACTCTTAATACCAAACAAGCCAGTTTCTTGCTGACTTCCTGCAGTTTGCCAGCTCTGTTGAGTCAGTGTTGCAGACAGTTTATGCTGGGTGGTGCTCTGTGTTTTGTGTCTTTGAATGCTGATGCCACCCTGGTGCAGTGCCTGCAGGCAGCTGGTGTGTACTCCCTCTTCCCTGACTGGGGTTGCCAGTGCAGACAGCGGCAGTGCCAAGGCAGCAAGAGATGCATGTGTGTGCGTGTGTGTGTCCGGGAGAAAGAGGAGATGTGTGTCTGATCTGATGTTTTGTCGTTGTTAAACAGTGGGTTTTTTTCTGTCCGAAAGTTTATTGTAGATATAAACTAAACAGCAGATAAAGCCTTTTCTAGAATGGATAAATATTTGACACTGAATAGAACAGGCAATTTGATGAATAGTATGGCCTGCAACCAAAGCATTTGTAAAGAAGAGTTAAGGAAGCAGACTAAGAATTGGCCTTTGTTGTACTTTTCTTAGGGTTTCAATATCTTCCCATTTTTAAAACCAAATATTATTCCATGTGATATTTTGGACAATATAAATTAAAAGGCAAACTTCAAAGTTGCTGAAGACAGCAGTTTATGCAGGGTGCTGTTTTTTCTCGCTGTCCCAATCTGACTGTGCTGTTGCAGCCAATTCAAAAGCCCAGGAAGGGCAGGCTTCCTGGATCCCAGCAAAAAAAAACAGTATAGGGGATGCGAGATTAGGGTTGACGTGGTTACCAGAACAGAACCTTGCTTAGTAGTGCAGTATTTGGGACAGGTGCCATGGGCTAATGGCTGGCAGATGAGGCTGAAGAACTGAGAATACCTCAACTCTAATCCTGGCTTTTCCACTCTGTGGGCAGGTTACTAAATCCCCTTGAGACTATGTCTTCATCTTTAAATAGGAATAATAGCTACTCTAGAGGCATTGTGAGGATTTATGTATTTATGCAGTACTGAGTGCAAACTGATAACTGCATGTGCTTTATAATCAGCAAAAATTCAGTTGTCTAATCTGGAGATACCTTCCTTTGGTATGATTCTGACTTTGAAAGGTAGTTTCCTTCCTAAAATCCAAGTACTGAAGTCACATCACCTTGCTCTTATTTTTTTAATATTTTTTTTTCCTCTTAGTCGGCATCTTTTTCCTGCTTTTGCATTCTAGAAGGTGGTAAATGTTCTTGTTCTTGGCAGATTTCTGCCAAGTTACAGTTCTCTAGCTGTCATGTCACAGCGATTACTGTAAGTTAGCTTTAAATAAGCTCCTCGGATATGGCCATCTGTGTACGGCCATAGTACCTGTGTTCAGAGGGTGGTGAATAATCGGGGATAAGGCTTAAGAGAAGCAGCAGACTGGGGTGGAAGCAGGAAGAGAGAAGCCTGAAAGCTGTGGCAGGTGACTGGGTTTCCCAGCTTCCAGCCTGTGTTTTCCTTCTTGGGGCTGGTGTTAGGGCAGGGGCAGAGCATCCAGCAGCTGGAGTGAACTGCTTAACCAGGTGGTTGATTTTTGTTTTCCTTCTTTCTTAAAGGGCTGACAGAATCCTATTTAAAACAGTTCCCTGCATAACTGAATAGCTTAGTTTGCCTAAGTGCAGAGGAGGAGAAAATCTTTTCCTTTGAGGCTTTTGAATGTGTCCGTTCAAGGGTTATGAGCAGGCCACTCCCTTCTGCTCCAAACTAGCCACTGGGGGATAGCAGGGACATCTTTGAGAAGAGCATCTCACAATGATTGCCTATGTGCACTGCCTGTCCGCGGACCCGATGGTCGGGTGCCTCGGCAGGAGCAAGTGGCAGCCCAGCTGCAACGATGATGAGGAGGAACTTATCCCGCTGTATTCCAGCAAAATGGGAAACACTCACACCAAGCTGCCCGGGCGCTTCAAGAAAAAGTTACTGAGCAAAGATGACAACTGCTTCTGGCCAAGTAAGAAAATCAGTTCTTTTTTGTTAGTTGTTTTGGTCATTTAGCGTTGTGCTGTTACTGAGGAAATAAGTAAGTAAAGCAGACTTATAAACAAGGAATATACTCCTATTTCTCTTACTCTTTTGGAGGATGAAGGCATTGGGAACAGTTTTCTTGTGAAGAGAATGTATTTCTACCTCAGGAGAGTGTACGTAAATACTGTATCCAGTGGAGCTGCTAAGTTGACACAGGATGACACTGTCTTTGTGCACATGATATGTCTACATTTGAGAAGTCTTGAGCGCTCTCTTTCAGTTCAGTAATGCTTCTTTTCAGCAAAATAATTGTTTTGGACAAGTGGAGCTGTTGACACGGCACTCTAATTGAACGCCATAGAAACAATCAGTGGATGAAAAGACCAGGAAATATACGAAAAAGGTCTAACAGACTCGAAGATGCTTAATGCAGTTGCTGAGTACTTCTTTAATCTGCTTTTGAATAACCTTAGGTCTAAGGTTATTTTCCCTCTGAACATGAGAAGAAAGAATTTCTGAATTGTGATGACTCTGTCCTTTTCTTTAGATCTGTATAGTTTCAAGTTTCACTGGCAAATACAGATGGGAAATAGGGAGAAAATAGAACAGACAATGGTAATGTTCAGCTCTTCTGTGTTTTTAGCCTTATTGCTTGCCTTCCCTTTTTTTTTCCGACCACCTAGGCAAAGGCACCCAGCTGTTTGTAATGGTTGCTCAGAAAAGTGTATTTAAGGGTGATGGGGAGAAATTTCTTAAGACAAAGATTTCTTAGGTTTCTTTTCAACAGATTTCTTTTGCTTTTCTGCAAAAGCCAGCTGGCTGACTGTCTTGCACCACATCTTAGAATAATAGTAATAATAATAATGATGATACAAGAATATATTTGCAACTGTGTTGATTTTTTTTTCCCTCATTAGTCTCACACTGATCATCTGACAATTTCCAGTTGGTACCAGCAATTGAAAAATCACCGTCTAGCCACATGATGCTAACACTCATTAGTGAAGCCACCTGTATTTCTGGTTTTTGTATTACAGTGTTCTCCATCTAGTGCTAAGCAAACTCCAGTTTATGTCCTCTCCTGTAGGAGGAGTGTGATATACCACATGGGTGTTTCAGGCCTTTTTCAAGAGGAAACAATTTCTTAAAATGCAGGGAAAGAAAAATCCAGCTCATCTGGCTGAATTTCTATATTTTAGAGCACAGGGTCCGTTCTTGCTCATTCAAAATGGAAAGTGAAAATGCTTCCTTTATGTAAAATGATAGAGTCTCTGTGCTGTAGGACCTGGGCAAACTCTAAAGAGGCTAGGTGCTAGGGAGCAGCTCCAGGGGTGCTCTTGGGGAGAAGGACATGGCTCCTCTGGCCATCCTGGGGAGGATGATTTTGCATCTGTTGCTGGGTGACAGCTTAGTTAGTTCCTATGAAATCATGACATCGACCTTCAGAGATGGTTCTTTTAGTGCCCTAGGAGCTGTTGCTCTGACAGCAGAGCTCAGGGCATTGCAAGCGGTTTCTCCATGGTGTGGAAATGGGATTGAGGAGCATAGGTAGGGCACTCAGAAATGCCTGCTCCCTCCCTGAAGCAAGCCTCCTTTTTCTCTTTGTGCTGCCTGCAAGGAAAGGTGTCCTCCGCTCCTTTCTAAAATGCACTTCAATTGAAGTTATAAAACTTGTCAGAAGTTGAATAGAGACAGAAGGATTGGGAGCAGAGCAGTACTTTAAAGATTTATGTTACTACAGTATTAGAACATGTGCTGATGATCCTAAAGCTTCTTTGCATTTGAAAAGTTTAGAAACTGAAATGCATGGATATTTTGTTGGTAATTTTTGCATTTAAATACCTGAGTCACTTCAGGGCACTGTCCAGTCTCTTCTTGGATGAGAACTTAATGACCTCTCAACTAAAAGTACAAAGAAGATCCTGGGAAACTTAGCCTTTCTGAATGGTGTGATGTAGACTATACACGCAGTGGGAGTGTCTGCTCTCTTTGTCCAGGTGCATTCATTTTTTGTTGTTGCTTCAGCATATTCCTAATGAAGTAAGAAGAATTCTGTGTAATTCTATGTAATATTTTAAAAATTATGTGCATATGTGTAATTGTCTTGATTTACAGTATGCCACTTCTATAAGCATTTGAGTTGTTAGCTTTTTAATGCAGTTTCTGATCCTGAACAGAAAACTTTCACTTCTTTCAGACCAAGTTTATTGTTGGCTAAGTTTATGGTGAGTTTCATGTGCTTAATTTCTTCTTTTTGAATTACAAATCGTTGAAGTTTCAGTATTTAATGTTGGATCCTTGAAACGGTGAATGGCAAATGTCAGTTAACGTGCTTCTTGCCCTGACTTTTCCCAGGCGAACCGCTTGTGCTTCAGTGGTGGTGTCCTACTGTTGTCCATGCATGTACATGTGGGACACCAGCTCTGCCCTACTGGCTTCCCTTCCTTCATATAATTCCCAGCATGTAGAAACAAAAGCACGGCAGGACAGGTACTATTTCTTTTTGAGATAGGGTGGCAGTGTTGCTTTTAAACTCTGTTAATGTTTATTTTAAGGAACAAAAGTGTTTAAGAGTGGAAGTGCTTTCTGGGACCAGGTCAAGTGATAACTGTGGAGCACAGCAGGGGATTATTGGCTGAGCTTTATCTCTGTTGATAAAGGCCTCCCTCTGGGGTCCTTATCGAGCTTCATGAGAACTGTGCTTCGAGAGGTTTCACAGTGCTGAGGTACTCCATAGAAAACGCCCCCAGTAGCATTAAGGTTGTTTGAAAACATAATACAGTCAAATTATTGAACTTCCTGATGGATTGGGGGAGCATCCGCAGTGCAGGGATCTTGATGGTCTGCAGCGGTAGTTCCTGGTGCCCCTGCTCATCCTTCAGCATCTCTGCTACAAAATACTCAATTGTGAAAATATCTGTGGTGTAATGCAGCAGCTGTGAGGATCAAGTGGCCATCTTAGGGTTTGGGGTTTTTCAGGCTGCAGCTGTTGTTCTGATAAAATTGTTAAATTAGTGATACTGTGAAGTGGAGGCTCTGCATTACCAGCTAAGCCTTGTTTCAGCATCCGTGATGCTGTTTCTTTGCTGTTCTTTGCTGCCAGGTTGACTGTAAGTAGACAACGCAGGATTGAAGTTAGCTGAGGTGCAGCAGTGCATCCTTTAACAGCCTGCCTGCCTGCCAGAGAAACAGTGTTACAGTGGTGGAGGGACTATCACCACCATGGGTTCATTCATGATTTCAGGCAAACTCCAGTGGTGCTGAGTGCTCAGTACTTGACTTTCCTGCAGCAAAGTTGAGCTGAGATCCTCCACTGACCAGGTTTGGAAGAAATGTGAAGGGTTTGGTTTAAATGCCTGCTGTATTGGAGTGTGAGGTTATTGGCATGACTGATGCCATGGGAGGCTGTCACCTCCTGGTCAGAGCATCGCCTGCCTCTTGTGTTTCCCAGTGATACTTCATATTTTATGAAATTCATGGAGTTTAAATATGTGATAAGCTGTTGCTAACCTGGATAAACTGTGGCATCTGCTGACTTTTTGTGACAAGGTTTTGGTAAGGATTTTGGAGGTTTTTGGTTTATTTTATAGACATGGGGGCGAAACAATGGCAGTATCAGATTACTTCTAATGTTTGTTAAACAGTAGCTGCAGGTCGTGGGATTTTTTTTCTCAGTGGTTTGTTGCCTGCTAGCTCATGAGAGAATGTTTTCTTCTTTTTCATTCATTGCGCTTTCTGAGGACAACAGCTTTGTCTTTTCTGTGAAGTGGAGACATTTCTACATGATGTGTGTTTTGTGAAAAACATAATATTTGAAAGAATAATAACTAAATCTATTTATAAATGAATAGTATGTTTTGAACCAAGTTGTGTGTTTTATTGTTCATTATTTGCTATAATTTTTTTCACGTTTCTCTTCCTATACCGATGAGATTTCAATTTTCCAATTAAAGGATATTATGTTTTTAAAAAAAAAAAAAAAAGCAAGAATCATTGCAACTTGGGAGGATTCATCTTTTGCCCTGTCATTCAGCAGTGCAAAACAAAGGCTGAATTGCTTTCCATCTCTGCAGATACCAGGCTGTGCGGAGCACTGAGCCAGCCTTTGTGGCCTTCCGTGCCCTAAGTGACAGAAGGATTCAGTCTGTGGTGGTGAATGGCTGGAATGGCTACTTACAGAGCCTCATGCAAGTGACTGACCATCCTCATTCCCGGCTTTATCAGCTGCATCCCACTCTTACCACAACAGATGACATATTGGATTGCATCAGATAAAGCAGAGAACTGGTTTGTTTTGAAAAGAAAAAGTAACTTGAATGCAAGGTTTATTGCATATCTGTTCCTCACGTGGGCCATTCAGAACAAGCCTCTCTGCCTGTATGTTTCTAGCCGAGCCACGGAGATCCAGCTCTTGATCTCCTCAGCAGTTGCCAGGCGGTTTTTAATGCCTTTTGAGAGTCAGATGTGAGAGTGTTGTGAGTGAAGGTGGGGATGAAGAATTTGGGATATGCTGGATAAAAAGAGGTTAAAGCTGGGATGTTGTAAAACTCCTAATAAGTGAATCATTAACACATGAAGCATGAAGGCCTTACTTGGTTGCCTGGCCAAAAGACAAGGCTTTGCTAGCCTGGCTACCCACTGATGGATGTGAACTTGTGCTCACCATTACAAGGAGCTGCTGGTGGTGGGTGTTTCACACCTTCTTCCCTGTGTGTGAGCTGATGAGAAGCTGTGTGTGGCACTCAGGACCACAAGGGAAGTTTTGGAACAGAGCTCATTGACATCATTGCAGTGCATCTGGAGGAGTCTGAAAAAATTGAGAGTCGAGGTATGTTTTGTGTTTTCGGCAATTGGAGCAGAGAGTGGCTGCTGTAATTAAGAAGGTGGAGCAATGTAAGTGCAAATCCGTATGCGAAATGGGCGAGATTGGAAAACCCGCAGTTGAGGGTGGTGGTTAATGTTAGACTGACTAGGCTCTTACATGCTTAATTTGATTGAAAATCCTGGGGTTTATGGATGGTAGGTACAGTATGTTGGCAGTTCTTACTGAGTTGCTTTATCTAGTGCAGTGAAGTCAAGAAATGGTTTTGAGTGCTCTAAGAAGGTCAGATTAAAGCTGAAATGCAGTGAGGAGAACATGAAACTCCACAGAAAAAGGCACAGACATTTCAAGGGATGCCTCTGTCAGCCTGGGTAATGGAGTCTCACTAGTAATCAGAAACAGATTGTGGCAGCATTATCAAAATCCATTTTGCTATTCCATGTTTCTTACTGCATCCCATCCTCCCCTAGGCCAACACTTTGAGATGAAGTGATAAAAGGTAACCAGGTTTTATAGCTACAGTGCATTTTTTTGTGCTGGAAGAGTAGAGAAGCAAATTGTGTGGTTAACAAGGCAGGTATTCACATCATCCCTTCTGGAGCCTATTTTCTAGGACTTTGCAAATAGGTGACTTCCACCCATCTCCTGAATCAGGCTGTGTGCCTGTGCATGCTTGGTTATGGTAGCAGAGGGTTTCTGTGGCATTTGGCACGTTTGCAGTGCTCCTGCAGCAGAAATCCTCCTGGTGACTTGTCTGTTCTTCTTAACTGCTGCTAAATATGAAAATCTTCAAAGGCTTCCTTGCCACTCCCTTATTTTTCCTGTGCCAACTGCTCCCCACACAGTGTACTTTCCCTTGTTTTTTCTCACACTATTGGGAAGCCAGAAACTTCATTAATGACCCTTTGGAAAAGTGTAATGGTGTGTTGTCTTGATAGTACTTTGGTTATCAAGTACCATGTTTGCTTCATGTGTGTGCTGCCCAAATCTGTATATGGGTAGCCTGCAGGGCTGCTCTTGCAGAGCCTGTGGTGGTAATGCGATGATTAAAACAGTATATTGCCATTTACATGGTGGGTACACAGACCTCTGTGTTGTGCTCAGAGGGAGCTCTATGGGCTGTGTAGCATGCCACCAGTGAAGGACAGTTGGAAAAGGACATACAGCCTCCACAGGAGACATGGGCTTCTGCTGGGGGAACCCTGCATGGGCAAAGGGGTCTAGCTTCTGGATGGCAGCTCCTGTGGTGAGACCTGAGAGGATGAGGCTGGCAGAGCATCATTGCCGTCTGCCCCAGTGCCTCTTCCCGCTGGGGGATCTGAGCTGAGTAAGTTTGCTGGTGCTTGGAACTGGTGCTGCATTCTCTGCCACACAGCTGTGCTAAGATGTGAAGGTTTTGCTCCTGTTCTCAGCTCTCAAAGAGCTCAGGACTGTCCCTGATACCGCTTTTCCTCCTTGTGGCTCCTGCATAGGTCAAAATAACACCTTTTAGAGGAAATGGTATTAAGAATTCTGGTAGATGACAACAGATTTTTAGTCCTCAGTTGTTTCCCTGCCCTAATACAATGACAAATCATTGAAAAATATGTGCGCTGCTTGATCCTTTAGATTTTCAAGCCTCTGCTTCTTCACAGTAACAAATCAACTCTGCTTTTGTCCCATGTCCAGAGCCACTTGCTTCATACTATGGGCTGTGATACTGTAAGTAAAAACACACTTGTTCTCTGAAATACATTCCTTCTCAACTCTCGCATGGCTTGAGCAAATGCCTTGGAGGTCAAGCAGACTTGCTGGCATTGCAGCTGGCAGCATATAAATTTGGCTTATTGATACCTTGTAGTTTTAATAAAAAAAGACATGTTTAAAATAATCCCAAATGCCAATAGGCTTAGTGACATTTAAGCATGAGTGATGCTGTCAGTTCATCTACAAACAAAACCGGTACGTCTTAATTTTTCTAATTGCGCTCTAACATGCAGACCAGCTGCTGCTGTGAACAAAAGCAGTTGATCGCACCATTTTATTAATTGCATATTAATTGCCACATTCATGTTAACCATATGGGGGAGAGTGGAGTGGAGTGAAGTCTACTTAGTAGCAGAAAAGAGAAAATGAACTGGCAGCATGGTAACCTCAAAGGACAAATCTCAGAATGAAAGGGTGTCTGGATCTTGCCGATGTCATCCCATTTTTGGAAGGAATCTGTATTTTTCTTTACTGAAGCTGAATAAATTATTGCACTTGAAAGTGAGAAGGGTTTGAGTAGAAATGATTGTGCCTTGCATGGTGGCAGCGTATTTGTGAAAGTACTGGTGTGCGTATTGGTGCTGAATTTAGTAATTTGCAGAAGGCAGCCTTGCTGGCACGTGGCTGTCTGCCTTTGTCTGCCTGCTATGCCGATGGATGCACCCGTGCTGCCTGGAATCATTTCTCATGGGAGCAAGGCTGCAAGAGCCAAAAGGAGTACAACACTTCCTGATTTTTAGACTTCACAGCATTTTGCTGCAAGTATAGTCTTCTTAGGTAACAGTTGTAAGTCTTAAGCGGAACCGGGTTTCTTAGAGTGAAAAGGAAACCCCTCGACACAGGTGGGTTAGCTGGTGTAAAATACTTACAGCAAAAAGGAAACAAGTAGTGGATCAACTGCTGCATGTAGCCAACATCAGTTTACCTTGTAAGATGTTGAATGATGCTTTTCCTGAAAGTAAGACTTTAAAAACTACCCTCAGCTTGTTTTCTGGTTTTGTGCTGTGTGAAGGCAGCAGCCATGCTCAGCAGATTTGTGGCCATTCTGTCAGGCAGCAGGCTGGGAGTAGCCTGGAAGTACACATGCAGTGACTTCTCTCCTGTCACCCCAGACTGACATTATCACGGTCTGCAGAGCAGCTCCTTCGGTGGGGCTGAGGGGTGTCTGTCTCTTGCCTTCAGGCACCCACAGCAGGGACAAATAGTATGGTACGTACAAAGGATGCCTACTAAAACAAGACAGAAGAACCACCCAACGTCCACCCTGAGTTTATTTGCTCTCTCCTCCCCTTCATGCCTCTTTAGGAAGGTGAGCAAAGCCCCATGCTGGAATTTTTAAGCCAATGAAGGGGCAGCAGGTTTGGTAGTAGGAAGGCCCAAGGACAGATCATTGCTTTCTTAGAAAGGAAGCAGTGAATTAATGCCAGATCAAACAGACCATGTCCAATTATGTGAAAGGAAGCACAAGACTGGACCTGGAATATGCAGTGATTTAGAGAACTCAGTCTTGTCGGTTGATTAAATCTGCCTGCTTGGGTTTTCTGAAGTGAGAATTTCAACATTAAAGGCTTAGTCCCACCTCACTGCCAACAGATGGCATTTTGCTTGCATTTCCTAAACATCTCTGAGAAGCTGGGACTGGGAGAGATTGGTTATTAAAAAAAAGGGGGGGGGGGGGAGGGACATGACACAGCCTTTGTTTTAATGAACACATTGTTCCAAAAACCACTCCCTAAAAACATTTTACAGACAGTATTGGAAAGCACAAAAGGAGACACAAGGACTGCATTAATAAGTATTCAATAAGTAGATTGGATCTCCTCTATTCTAAGGATATGTGCTGCAAGACAAACAATAATGGTGATATGCATATGCCTAAGCAGAAATTGGGGCAGAGGGGTTGTTTTCTTGGGGTTTCTTAATCAGAAAAATGCCTTAAGTGGCTCATCACAATTACATCTCAATTGGTTCTGTAGTACACTGCAGTGGGATCTGGATTATAGGGATGATTCATGATTGGAAAGACACAGCTTGAATTTTGGATTGCAGGCAATGCCTGTCATTACAGCAGTTACAGAAGCAGCACCTGACTTGTGAACTGACCAGTTTTGACCTGGAGTCATTGGAAAAGAATAAATGTGAGACCCTATGACGCCACATCTCCAGTCACAGCAGAAGGGCTCTTAATCAGCCTCCCTGTGTCTTCTGCATGCAGGCAGGCAGGCTATGGCCAGGCTGTTACTGATTTAAAGACGAATTCCCCAAAGCACTGCTCGTGGCTGTTAGGCTGCAGCTCCTTTCTTTTGTTTGGAAACTAGTTTTCTATGCACTGGCATTTGTCTATGTTAGGGCTTGTCCCATCAGCTGAGCATGAACTGGTGTCACTGGAGATGAGGCTTCTGGAAAAGAGAGAAAATCCTGTAAATATTGTGGTTGAAAGGCAGATTATCTGACTGTGATGCCTTTCCTGTGGGAGTGCTCAGCTACTCACTCTGTGAGGGGTCCGTGACCACGTGCTGCTCATCCTGAAGATCTTGTGTCCCGTCTGTCAGATTTAAGCCACGACAAGTATGTCACAACTTTTCTCCTCTGGTTCAGTGCTGTCATTTGTTTGTCTACTATCCTTTGGATGCTTTGACAAGGAGTTGAAGAACAGTAAAGTTTTACACACAAGAACTTTGGAGAACGTTTGTCCAAAAGGATCGGCAGAGGTTTATAAACCTATTTGTCTGCAGTTTCATAATCTGTTCCAGGAAGGGCTAATAGCTGGGTAGCATCTCAGAAGGAGGTTTGGCTCCTGAATGATCCATCATGGTTGTTCCCAGCATCAATTTTTAATCAGCCTGGCCTTCCTGTTTGTCAGGCGTTTGCCACAAATGCGATGGCATGGCTAGACCAGCTATGCGGGCTGTGGTTTGGTGGGTGTGAGCAGGGCCACAAGCAGATGGTGGTAGCAATGTTAGGCTAATTAATAGCATCAGAGAAAAAGACACTCTTTTATGTCCAGTAGCTGAAGGTGAGCACGAGTTTTTTCTTGTCTGTGATGCTTACCTTGTCCTATTAGGTTTAATTAATGAAATGAGGAGCAGGATGCTGGTTGACATAAAAGAAATGAAGAAATGTTTTCAAAGCCTATATGAACACAGTGTTTTAATTTCTTTGTTCCTGGAGCAGGATGTATGCTCTGTACAGAATGTTAGATGTTGTGAGATGTGTCAAGTGCTTTTAATGGCTGTAGTTTCAGCTATATTCTTCAAAGCAGCCATGGTTTAAAAACAAATGTAAATTGAGTCTTGGTGTGCATCATGAAACTCACCATGTTAATGTTGATCACATGGCAGTGTCTTGAGTTCCAAATGTCCAAGGCCAGCCTACATTCCTACATACATACAACCTACATTCTCTGTAGATGTTGTGGTACAGATGTTGGTTCAGTTGTTTCCTTAGGAGCTTAAAAAAGGTTGCTGAATCCTGCAGCAACATAAATATTAGATGACTGTTACATGGATTTGATGCCTTCCTGTAGTTTGGAGAATGCTGTTTTTCAGGGCAGATTGTGCCATTATTTAATTGGAACATTCCCAGGTTTTCAGATTCTGTAAAAAAAAGTCTTAGGGCTTTAGAAACTGTTACAACTGCTGAAATCTGCCTATTATTTGTGGACCATTATTTTTATTTACCTTTTTACTGTTGTGTTGTGCAGATAACATTTTCAGGTGAAGTTCTTGAAAGTTCCTGACTAAGAAACAAAGCTGCTTTTTCAAGTTGCTGTAAGACAGCAAGTGAGCGTTCAGTGCTTGATTTTGGCATGAGCAGTTATATAATAGTATGAAGGCTGGCGTTTTACAAGGAGCTTAAGTATTTTTCATTAATAAATTGCAAAGTTGTTAGGAAACTAGAGGATCTACTGTCTAATTTTAAGAGAGGGTGTCTCCAAGCTTAAATGCAGCTCACCCTGAATATACTGAGTCAGCAGAAAGAAGAAAAAACTTCTAACTCCTTATACCAGGATAATCCATATATAAGTAGGAGTATTTTAGAGCAGTATTTAAAAGAGCAATGTTGGGTGTGGAGATGGAGATAGGCTACAAAAATTCTTTCTGTGACCTTTAAATAAGTGAAATGAGTGGGAAGCGTGGCCCCTTCAGAACGTCTGTGAGGAGAATGCAGAATGAGATTAGCTGAAGATGTCTGTTGGATATTGGTGTGGGTCCACAAGTGCACAGCTGCCAAAGATGGAATTACAGGCTGAAGAGGGAGACAGTTTGGGGCAGAAGTTCAGAAATGGCATTTCTGCAGTCTGGTTTTGTTGGTTTCACTCTGGGTGCTACAGGAATCAATGAGAGGACTTATGCAAAGTTGTCTGCTTGGTATTTTTTCCATTGCTAATTCAGAAGAGAAACATCTCCATGGTGCATTATTAGGGCAAATAAGGGTCAAGATTTTACAGGCTAACTTGCTGCAGCCATTTTTGATTGGTTCTTCAGATAAGCGGTGGTATTGGGAGCATTCAGGTGGATTTGGAATTCAAAGTGAGAATATTTCCTGGTGGCATTTTAAAAGGCTCTTCCTAAGCACAGAGAAAAGTACTATTCTGGGAGCCAATGCTGCCTTAGCTGGGGCTCAGAAATGGCCAAAGAAAAAAGTATTGTGCCCTGAAATATAAGACAAAACCGTGAAACAAAATCACATATTCACTAAGTATTTTCAGTTATCCTGCCTGCAGTTACAGTGAGTGGGGAGATGCAGAAACTGCTGCATTGTCTACGGGCAGCTCTGCCCAACTGCTCCCTTTTCTCTCTGCTGCTGTGTTTGAATGATAGAGGATCCAGTGGAAAGATGTTTTGAATTGTCAAAGGAATGAATTAGCTTTATTGTGCTGTGACCTAAATAGGATCATCAGATCAATCAGTCTGCTGCTTTTCTGTCCTCTCTGGCTTAGGTTGTGCTGCTTTTCCTTCTCATCTTCCTCCCTCTTCCCCCTTCCCCACCAGGCAGCCCCTTCCTAGAGCCTGCAGCTATAATCCTTTATGAGTGTGAATAAAGGAGGGCACTGCCGGGGTACCCCCTTTAAAGCAATACCTGCTCTGTAATTGCCTGTGCAGACAGGCCCAGCACCCGGCTCCCCTGCCATTTCACCGGAGTATGGGTCCTTCTTGCCTTTTTGTTGCAGTGGCTTTGTGATAAAATACTTTTTCTCCTTTGTTCCATCTCCCCCATGCATTCCCCTCGTCCTCTTCCTCCTGATCCCAGGTTTAATGAATTGTTATTTCTCAGTAGCTGGGGAAGTATTGCGCTTCACCAAGGCTGAGGTTGCCTTGAAAGAGGCCATTGTGAGCTAGAGACAGGAGGGCAGCCGTGTGTGGTGCTGCCTGGGACTGCCATTGTGGACGGAGCACTTTTGTTCTCCTGAAAGATGTTGGGAGAGGGCCAGTTGCTGGGAGGGGCTCTAAGGGGGGCAGAAACCCCTTTTGATAATAAATTATTGACTCTTGTGGCTGGGGGGGTGGCTTCAGCTCCATTTAACCACCAGGAAGTGACTGATGTTATGGTTAAGGTGGCCAGAAGAAGCATAAAGCTTGGGCACAAGTTACGAAACAAGGCATTCAGACTTTCTTATCTCAGGTGCTTGATTGTTTCTTAATGATGGAAGTCTCCTCTGGAAGTCAAGGTGTGGCTTTCAAGGCTGGATGGTGTCCGTCTGAGCAGGCAGGAGCCTTGTGGCTCACAGGAAGGGGTTTATGGCTCTCCTTGGTTCAGGCTCCCCATGTCAATGCTTGGGTGCTTCTGTGCAGCATGGGGATGAGGTGCTTGGGGGTCAGTCCTACAGCTGCTCCCCTCTGGACACCACAGCTGTTTGGAGGGGGTGGATAGGGGTTGCAGGGTGCAATCCCAAGCAGGTCCTACATGGACCCATCCCTGCTGATGTGCAACAATTGCCCTCCAAGAGCTTCTCCGTGCATCCATCTGAGTCACTGGAGAGTGGCACAGTGGAAACTTATTTTTAGTGAGTGACTGACATGCCTGTAAAAATCAAAGACATTGATTTATTTGTTTCTACTTTGCTTTTACTTATTGAACAGAGACTCACTGGAAGAGCTCTTGCAGTGTGGCTTCCAACTCAGTTCTACTGTTCTACTTTTCTTGCCTCTTAAAATGCCACCAGTGCTACGCAGTTGTTTAACAAATGATTTTTCCATTGCCTGAATAAAGTCATTAAGGCTTACAAGTTAAATGTTAGGTTTTGAGATTGCGATACATGTTAGTAGCTTGATGCATCTCCTTTCATGAACTAAATATGAAACGTGTTGGGTTTGTCTCTGCTTCATGAAGGTAAGTGGTGAAATTGATTTGTTGGAGGGAGCAGGGATGTTTTCCTTTCACTAATCTTTTGTTATGTGGGGTTTTGGTTTTCTTTATAATGTAGTACTTTCTAAATTTCATACTGCACCTGTGCACAGGTGATGAGCAGCAGCAGGGAAGGAGAATGCCAGTCCATTAGTGTCCCTGATGGAGAGCTGCCACCAGGGCTGCTGTTGGGCAACTCTTGCATTTGTGGCTACCAACAACCCAAGTACGTCCCTTGTCAACATTTGCCTTTTTATAAAGGCTCAACTTCTTCAGCTGATATTGAGCACTGGTGCAAGGTTCAGGACACTGGGTTATGAATGGGGGTTGGACAGGCAAGGCCCCCTCCCCTAGGGGCTGGCCTTAAGTATTTCTATGGAAGCTGAGCGTTTCTAGATTGTTTCACAGGCGCTGGTGTTTTATGTTGCTGTGAATGTGGAGGGTGGCTGTCCCAGATGGTTGTCGCAGAGCAGGTCAGCTGGAAAGCCCCCCTAAAGAGGGGAGAGAGCAGGGAGAGGACCGAAGGAATGGCTGCAGTGTTTAAGGCAGGCCATGCGCAAGCAGCTGCTCACGTTCGCTTCTCTTCTGGATGTACGTGGCCTGTACTAGAAATTAAAATCAGTTTAACCACCCAGGGATTAAAAACTATTATAATGTGAACTAAAAAAAGAGACAGTTTTGCTAATGAGTGTGTTGCACCTTCGTGATTTTGAGCGTGCTGTTTGGCACTGCATCTCGGGCTTCTCATTTTCTTTGCTTCAACCTCCGACTCATTAGTTTTGAGGGGGTTTCTGGGCCAAACTTTGTAACCTAAGTTAACACTCCCATCTGCTATGAAGTGATAATGATTAGTGTTTGCTGAACACATTCTCCATATTTTCTGTATTCCTTGTGATGGTATCCTTGTGCAGTGGCAAGTGTGATCCCTGCTTCGAAGGAAGTGGGAGCTGAGGCAGGTGGGTTAATATTAACTCATCCAAGGTGAAGTAGGAAGTGTGCCACAGAGCAAGGTCCCTTGAGCCTGCTACCTGTGTCTGAGTCATTTACTTTTCAAAGTCTGTTATCACATTGTGTGCATGCCTACTGTTTATGCTGGGTTTATCCATCTTTTTTTTCTATTAAGGTAATTTTAGGTGGGCTTTTTTGCTGTTGTTTGGTGATGGGTGTTTCATGGTTTTGTCTGCTGGATTTGCAACATTGGAGGCTAAAGTCCTTTACCTGTTTGCGCAGTGATTACAATATAAATTTTCTTAACCTGCCCCATCTTTTCTTTCTCTTCTCAGTGTAGAGAGGTAGGCTGTGGAGAAACACGCTTATTTCATGCTTTTAGCTCTAAGAGAGCTGCTATTAGAAGCCAATTGTGTGACAGCTTCTTGTGACAGGAAAAGCATTTTAAAAAAGCTGGACTGAGACGACATGCTGGCTTCCATGGAAGTCAGTGGGTTTATTTCAAGTTGGGAAGAGCTTTTGGTTGTTTCTGACCTTGTACAGATTCTGAGAGCTGCAGATACAGGTAGCTAACTGTTCTCTTTGGGGTATTCCTTCATGATAACCATTTTGATGTTTGACCTCTTTGTCAGCATGACCTGAGGGAAGGTGGAAGCAAAGCAGGGGGAGGATGAAAGGCAGACATCATCTTATGCGTGTTTGTTACTGGGTTTGAATAGCTGCCTCATACTGGAGATCAGGGCTGGAGGACAATCACCAAGGCTCATTCTCTGGCAGGAGAAATGCTTCAGGGTGGGTTGAGGATCCAGTAAGGAAGAGCAACACTGCACCTGGCACACATTGCAGCCCTGGTGATAGATGGAAGGGGGCTCCCTGTGTCGTGAAAGTACTCAGAATCATGTTGATACAAAGGGCTTGAACATGAAATGGGAACAAAGTCTTGCCTACTGGGGCTTGCAAGCCTCTGTGAGGTGCCTAAAGACCTCAGGGAGAGTCTGTCGCACTTCCATTAGCGCAGTCTTCCTCAAATGCTAGCTTGAAATCGTCATCTTCCTCCGTGCCAATGAACAATAACTCCTCTTGGCACTTAACAGAGACACTTCTACATCCTAAAAAATACTGTCACTGTGCTCAAAAAGGAGTTGCCACCTGCTGGGTTTGCTCTTGGACGGCAATGCCACTGAAGTTAGAAAGGGAGTCATTCTGTACTCAGGTACAGGGTGTGGCCAGCAACTGTGGCCAGCATTTAAAGTGGTTTTAATGATGTGTGGGTCATGGCAAATTTGTAATGGGGGTATTCCTAGTGGAAGGTGTCTCTGCCTGTGCCAGGGGTCGGAACTGGATGGTCTTTAAGGCCCCTTCCAACCCAAACCATTCTGTGATTATTTTGTAAGTGGGTTTTTTCATAAAAACAAGAGTGGTTATTTTGTTATCAGAGTTTGCTGCCAGGGTCATTGTTTTTATGTAAGGTTTGTGATGGAAATCAATGCAAAAAGCAGAGGTGCCTTCCTAACCGCTGCTGCTGTGGCACTGTGGTCTTCAGTCCCTTTGCCAGAGGTGAGCCAGTCAAAATGTCTCTTGGGCCAGCAGCTGCTGCAGAGACCTGCTGCTAATGGTGGTTTTGATGTCAGCCCAACACTGCAACGGTAAAATCTCTGGATTTGGAAATACTAGTAAAGTGCTGATAAAAGTGTGTCCAGACAGTGATGAACAGACTTTGTTTTTATGGTCTATTGTGGGTGGTGCGGAGTCTCAGCCATTTGGAGAAACTCAGAGAAAAAGTTCTTGTGGAGCATCTGCTTTTTACATGCTGCACTCCAGAGACCTGATCTGCTGCAGCTTTGGGGTCAGTCTGAGCCCCCCTGCTGCTTGCATTTTCTTTTTCCTGAGGAAAAAAATCCATGTCATTGTTAAGCCAAGGGGGATTCCTAAGCTTGCTTTGTGAGGGAAGGCTTGCATCTTGAGTCTGAGCATTGTGTGAAGGGCATGCCCTGCTGAGCACATTCATTTGGTGCTTAGTGTTTTCCCTGTAACTTCTGCAAAACTGCAGTTCATTCCTAGGAAGGATGGCTGTGAGCCTCTGTAAAGATACATATTTTTTAAGCCATGAGGATATAATGTGCAGTTCAAACAAATGGGCTATTCCACCTCTGTGCACAAGTTTCATTTGACGAATAACAGGTTCTCTGTTAGCCAGCACTAACTCGATTTCGTTCCCATATATCTGGTCTGACATGACGCTAATAAGAATAAATTAGGAGTGTTGCTGAGTGAAATTCAATATTTGGAATTAGTGGGCTCTAGTCCCAGGCAATGGCAGTGACTGCGGAGCGGGGGAGCAGTGGAGCTGGAAGGGGAGGTGAGGCTTTGGGTCCTTAATGAAGTGGGAGCGAGAGGGTGAAAATACAGGGGTTGAGGGGGCAGGGTGGGAAAGCGGGGCACCCTGTTTTGCACGAAAATGCACTCTCATTTGCAACTGGAAGGCGGCTGGAGGGCGGCGGCCGGAGCCGGCGGGGAGGTGCAAAGGGCGCAGGGGGGAAGGTGCCGGCATCTGCCTGCCGCTCCGCCCGCAGAGCCGGCTGGCGAGATGGGAAGGAGGTGCATCACCTGCAGCCTCCGGAGCATTTGAACTTGGAAAGCAGAGGAAAGGATGGGAAGAGCTGAGTAATTCATAGGTAGCAGGAAAGCCAGATTTTTTGTGCTGGTGCAAACATTCATCAATTAACTTTTTTTTTAAACTCCTCCTCCTGCTTTGCGTGCTGAAACTGGCTGTTTTCAGCCCACAAGTTTACATGTGAGGAGGAGAAATTCGGCCTAAAGAATTGTAAATGGTTTTGTGTGTCAGGAAGACCTAGGTAGGTTTAAAGTTGTGGTTTCAGCAAAGAAAGGTGGAGGGGAGAAACCTGGAGAAGAGAGATTCTGTACTCATATTCAGTCTGGAAAACGGTCACCTTTCTGCAGCTTCTTCTTCCTCTGGGATTTAAACTCCAGGATCGCAGTTCAGCACCTTGAAGATGGTGGTTTTCATCAACACAAAGCTTAAATCTCTCATGAAACTTTTCAAGAGAAAGAGTAAGTGGTTGTGCATGCTCGCTGCCCTTTTGGGGGGGAGCTGCGTCCTGCAGGAAAAGACAATTTCCTTGGTCTTTGCTCCTGCTTTCCTGAACCTTCTTTTTAAGTTTATCTCACTCTCTTCTGCATTGAATATTTTGTAATGCGTGGAGACAGCATTATGGGGTGCTTTTGGACTTCTGCTTTGGGTTGCTGTGTTGAAGTCCTTTGTCAGTGGTTTTGAAGGAGTCAAAACTTCCTGGTATGAAAGGAGGAGCTTGGTGAGGAGTCTGAGGTGCTGGTGTCACCCTTGGTCCTGCACTCGTGTCCAGCTGGGTGCTGGGGCATCCTCCCACCATCTGTCTGGCATCTCTCTTGCCTGTGCAGCTGCCAGGTGCATCTGTAGCTATGGGCTTGCACCTCTGAGGTAAGCTTGTTCTTGGTAAGCCTGAGGAAAACTTGTGCTGAGTTTTGTTTTCTAAAGGTGCTCTAGTTTCAGAATGGTTTAGTAAAATTGCCATTCTTCATTCAGTTCATGAGGGCAGAAAAACTGCACTGGAGAGAGTAGTTGGCAGATGTGTGCAGTACTTCTGTCTGCTAGTTTTGATGACCATTGCTCTGATGAGCAGTAACCTTTCATTTTGATCTGGTGGGACTGCAACCAGACTTGGAGGTTGGTATTTCCCTCCTCTTCTTCTCCCAGTCTTACTCTCTCCCTGCCTGCTCAATCAGGGGATGACAGGGTGCAGTTTTCAGGCAGGTCATTGACTGTACCTGTCGCTTTTTCTGTAATATCAGGATGATTGATGCTGTAAAGTAGGTGGTGATGTGTCAGTTTGCCGAGGTTGAGGTTTGACCTCTAATTAGTCAGGATGGGAAAAGCAGGCACGAACTGAGAACGTGTATTTGCCATGTTGCACCCAGTATATCTGCAGGAAGGGAGGGGATGTAGGACCAAGCCTTCTCAGAAATGAAGAGACCAATTGAAAGTCTTCAAAAACCATTTTTGATGCCTGATACTAGTTCATAAAAAGTGAGAATAGGTGATTGAGAACCTAGACACACGCCCCAAGTCCTTTCAGCACAAAATAGGCATTGAACACTAGGCTGTATATAGGTTTTGTAGCAAGAAGGCATAACTTATTTTCTTTAATGAGTATCGATTACTTCCCATCTGAAATGATCCTGGCAGATGCACAGTGGTGTTAGGGAAAGGGTCATTTTTCAGATGACAGGAGGCTGTTGCCTTTGTTTTGCTTCTCAGTTTACACACCTCCTCTCCCAGCACCGGGGCGTCAGCCAAACTTCATGAAGCGATGCTACAGGCAGCACAGGAGTGAGCCGTGCGCAGGCAAGGAGGAGTGCAAAGGGAAGATGGGTAGCTGGCAGTGAGGCCAGGGTGGCAGGGCAGGTGCTTGGGAGGCAGTACAGCCACGAGTGCCTTTTTCTGCTACTAAAAGCAAAGACATGCAGCATGTGAGCTGAAGGCCAAAGGGTGCCTGCAGGATCATAAGATATGACCCTCAACTGCCCTTTTCCTGTTTGCAGAGTAGAGGATTAAGGCCATTCAGCTGTAGAAGTTTTTATTGATGATATACTTTAAAGAAAAGTTAATGGCTGTCTCTTGAGAAGCATAAGCAATAAACAAATCTTAGCAACATGTTCTTTGGCTGATTCATTACTAGATTATCCATGAGGAACTTTGAACTTGAGCAAGGTCTGTATTTTATTTGCATTTGCGTACTGGCTGAGAAGAGGTGGCCAGAGCAATCCCTCTTCTGTTGTGCTCTGAGCAGTATTTGGCCAGGGAGTTGCTGTTGTCCGGATCTGCTTTCCACTCATGGCAATGAAAAGTAGCTAATTTGTTTGCCTCAGTGAAATCTTTGTTCCTGGTTTGAGCAAGTGTGAGGTCAGAGAAGATTATTTCCTGATACAAATGAACCTGTTGTAATCTCTTATGGCAGCTGTCATATTCCTAGGGTCACCTTTGAGTAAGGAGAAACTATTCTGCAGTGCACAGTGCCTGGTGGGATCAGGGGACTGGGAAACTGATCTTGTTTCTGAAGACTTGGAGGTGGAAGGGGGAAAACAGAGTAGCAAGCTCAGAGTAAACCAAAAGCAAGTATAAACATGGGAAAAAGGAAGGGTATTTCCTACGTAACGTAAATTTAAACTAGAAATGAAAGAAAGGTTTTAACTGTCATGGAAGTGAGGTTCTGGAGAGCATTTTGATGGGACTACTGTGACAATGAGTCTTTTTTGTTTTAAGATGATGTATGACAAGCTTACGTGTGGGGTTTCATGATGTAACTATCTCCAGTAGCATTTAACTTTCTTATTATATCTCTCTGCAGCTGTTTCCAACCTAGATGAAGAGAGTAGATGGACTGTGCACTACACTGCTCCATGGCACCAGCAGGAAAATGTCTTCCTGCCCTCCTCAAGACCCCCTTGTGTGGAGGACCTCCACCGACAAGCCAAGCTGAACCTCAAATCGGTGCTGAGAGGTAAGATTCTGCTGCTGACACAAATGTGTCCTAAATGGACAGTAGTTTTTGCCACAGTCTTTGCAAATGTATCCAAATTGGAGGCTTCAGAAGAAGCTTATTTGTTTTTCTGCCTGCAGTATGTCACGAATGTTAGTGAGAATTGCCCATTCAGATGTAGGAATAGGGCAAAAATGCTTTTGCTGTCAAGAAAATGTGGAAATGGAAATGTGTTACCTGGCAGAGCACTCTAGAATGGAAAACAGTATCTTTTGTCCATTTCTGTTTAGCCTTTGGAGTGGTTCCAAAATGGTACCTTCAATTTCAGTATATCCTGAGTTACACCATTTATACTTTAGTGTAAGAACCACATCAGAGGTGTTTCAGTTCATGATTTCTTTTGTTGTTGTAGAGTGTCATTTCCAGGGACGTGGCTGGTTATGAGAGGTGGGAAGAGGCACTAAGGGCAGAGAAAGAAATAGGGAACAAGACACTCACAAGGACTCTTTCAGTAGTGCTTTCTGGCAGATGGATGCAGTGTATTTTTGAGGGCTAATTTTTATCCTTAGTACCTTTATCTAGGGGTATGCCTGTATGGTCTGGCACAGGAGGCATTGTGTTGCGTTAGTGCAGCCATGAAGACAGAGGCAGGCAGCCAGCAGGGAGGACTGTAGAACATCTGTCTCTGGGCCAGAAGTGAAGCTGTAAAATTACAGCTTAATGTCCATGTTCTGGAAACGGCTAACCTAGGTTTTTCTTTACATTGGCTATTTAACAAAGGGATTACGCTGCAAAGAGCCAGCTCATTTCAAGTCCTTTTTTGTTTCAGCGGGAGCTGCAGGTACTTGATACCTTGCAGAGTCAACCTGATAGAAAAGAACATTGTAATTCTTATTTGTTTAACATGACATTTCTGCTTTTTAAACATGCAGAAAACTTCATTTTGTATGTCTGAATAGAGAAGTGTTTGGCTGCCATATTTTATTTTTCTTGCTGTTTCTCCAGGTAATTGATTTTCACCATCTCTTACTAGGTGCTTTGTATTATTGTTTCATAGGGTAGTTTTGACAGCCAGGGTTAGTGGCTTATGCATGGCTCAGCAGACAGCCTGTGTGTCCTCTATACTTATTATTGGATTAATACATTTGTGCAGGCTTTTAGCCTTGAAATGCTTATTGTTCCCTTGCAGGCACACTTACCAGCTCTTTACAAAAGAGAAATATTTGCCTGCTTTAGATTAAAAAGAATAGTGGGTAGGTTTGTGGGTAGGTTTCTGGCTTGTGGGTAGGTTTTTGTAAACTTAAGCTACTCATTCTTCTAGTTTTTCTGTTCTCTGTTTGTAACTATTATCAAAGAACCTGCACAGGCTAAAATGTTGCTCTGATTTTCTTGTGTTTTATCAGAAATTTGTCCACTGCAGTTTCATCTTCTGTTTCAGTAAATTTATATCTAATGTATTTGTGTGAAACCAAGTAATATATGCTGCTTTCATCAGCTTACACATCTGAAGTTATTTTGGTCTGCTGGGATTTTTCTTTAGAGCTGCTGCTCTTTATAGAACTAAAGCTACTACTATAACTTACTGGTTAGCCATTTGTTTTGAATAAATGGACTCATACATGTGATGAAGGCCTCCTTGGTAATGAAGTGAATTTCAGTTTCGTACTTTCAGGGTAGTAACCTGAAAACCTGCCTTCACCAGACCTCAAACTGCTAACATAGTCAACAAAACTGTGCTATTTATTTATTTGTTTTACCTCAAGCTCTTTCTCTGGGATGTGTTTATTCCCTAAGAGCAGTTTTAAAATAACTCCTTTCTGTGGCCTTTAGTAGCCATGGCATGAGTTTTAACACCATTTTCAGTGATTGAATTCTTGCCTTTAGGGCTTTTAGTAGTAAGAGAGGCACCGACTAAAGTTTTGCCAGTTTTTACTCTGCTGCGGTTTCAGACAGCGCTGTGAAATCAGGAAGACACCAGTGCTTCACACTGGGAGGATCCAGTTAAAAGTTTTATAGCCAGGACTGAGTTTCACTGAGTGTAAAGTGCTGTTGAAATTGTGAAGTAATTGTGAGAACTGCCAATATGCTTTTCCACATGTTCCTTTAGAAAAGACAGTTTTCCAAAGCTTCTTAATGGGTAGGATGTAAATTTGGGGCTACATGATTAAATCGTAGAAAACTTTGAAGAAAAGTGGTGTCATGAGAAGCACTATTGTGCTATCATGGGAACTTCAATTTGTGTTTTCTGTCTTGATGATGAAGCTTGCATTTTGACATCTTTTTGGTGTTTCAAATTCATTGGTTGAGGTGACGCATGGGGCAGTAGAACTGGCTCTGTGAGACCCGATGAGGGGAATGAAGGGTGTTGGATGGCAAGGTGTGCTGTGAACAGTGGGATGGATCCCCCTGTTCTTCAGGAAGTGTTGGCATGAACTGAGAAGAAGTGGAGCAAAAGCAAAATTATTTTTTTCTTCATGGTGAGTCAAAGATGAAGTACTATATGTGCATGGCAGTTGAGGATGCTTAGGTTTGATAACAGGGGAAATTTCCTTGCAGGAAAGATACTGAAGCACTGAAATAAATTTGAGGGGCTAGGAAATCATTGGAGGTTCTTAAGAATAGATGAAAGAAACACTACTTAGAAATCATTTGTGTATATTTGAACCTACCTTTAGAGGAAGAGAGAAGCTATGGTGGTTTCTGTGAACATAACCATGTGGTCCTGAAGGCTGAACCTAGTTCAGACTGTTAAAACACACATTTGAAAGTTTTCCAGTTTGCTTGGACTCCAGTTGTCTTGTTTGGATTATGAGATCTGACATTGTTGGTGCATAGCAACTTGATTGAAGACTATTAATTTGTTACTGCATTTGTTACTGCCACAGTGAATAGAAAAGTAAATATAGGTAACAGATAGAACACAAGCAGTCATTTAAACTACCTGCAAAGGCACTAAATGTATAACAGCTTTAAAAGTAACTCAAGCAAGGTATTGCTTTTTATCAAGGTGTTTTCACCCATCTAATACTAACCAGATGAAATGTCTAACTTTTAAGACAATGCAAGGTCAAACCTATTTATTCTGGTACAGTTTTCACAGCAAATGTTTGGCAGCATGGGCCTAGCTAAAAATATCCAGTGAAATAGACAGGGAGCTGTCTGTTGTCTAGAATAGACTTTCAAGCACCACTTAAGGAGCAGAAAAGCTATTGTTACTGCTTATTCTTAGATTAGTTTAAGGATAAAAAGCTAGGGATAGAGATATTAAAATGTGTGATCCTAACCTGTCTTCAGAGAAATCAAGTACTCTACTCTGCCTGGTGATCTGCATACCTTTAGAGGCAGAAGAGACTTCTTCCATTAATTTTTTGTGCAGTTTAGCATTTTACTTAGTATAGTGTATCTCAACGTCCTCTGCTTATCACACTTTGCAGATACATGCAGCATGTGATAGTAGATGTTCCGTGGGTGAGATTTTTGTACCTCTGAACTAGCCTTTTACCCTTCTGAAGTCAAGGGGAAAATACTGTACTTTTCCTTTATGAAGCTGCTTTCAAGTATGAATGTTGGGATCTTGCATTCAGATTTGTTCATAACTGAGGTAAAGCTATTTATCCTTCTTCAGGCATGCAGGTGCTCAGCTGCCGTCCAAAGTTTTAAAAAGCAGCATTGTCTGGTAATCTGAATTAGCAAATGAAGCACCTTGAAGCTGGAAAGTTTGTGGTGCACAGTGTATCTGTTCTTGATAACTGAAGTGGCTTTATGTAACATATTAAAAGCTAAAGTTGTCACTAAAATCAGTGGCTTTATATGTTTAACCAGGCTGCATTACTGCGTTTTAAATGAAAGCTCTCAGTGGCGCTTAATCTTGTGGCTAGGGCAGAAGAGCAGGGGGCTGGAACTAGATGATCTTAAGGTCCTTTCCAAACCTAACTATTCTATAATTTAGCAGTGTAGAGTATTTTTGAGACAAAAAAAAAAAAAAAAAAAAAGAAAAAAATGGAGGAGAACAGGCTCCACTGATATATGTTGTCACTTGTCCACAAGATGGGAGACAACAGGCATTAAAGGAAGAAAGAACTGTGTTAATGTTTAAAGACGAAACCAGCAAGACTGAAATGGCATTGGGCCGGCAGTCAGCTCCTGAGGGGTCTTGTGGATGCTCTCACTATGCAGTTCACATTGGAGATGAGGGGCAAGGTCCTGTTGCACGCTGCAGGTTACTGCCCAGGCTGACTGTCCTTTCCATTGGAAAGGTGTCAGATATGTACTAAGGGAAGCATAACTGTAAATAGTGGGAACAGTTCATATGCTGGTTTAATGCTCCTTTTAAGACTGTAGCTGTGGAGACTTCCTGCACAACTGCCTGTACTTTGTGCCTTTGCCTGTACTCCCCCCTTCACCCGGGTAATTGTGTTGATTCAACCTATGTACATAATATAGGACTCTTTGTTACAATGTCTCTGATGATTCATTTATTATCTCATCTTTCAAAGAGCTGGATTTGGCTAACTGTAGCTTCTGTTTAGCTTTGTTGGCCAAATGCAAGGAATGTATTTAAGCAGCAGTGATTGAAGCACTTGATTTGTTTTCCAGAAGACATCTGGTTAGAATTGTCAAATAAAACCGTATTTAAGTAGTTACTCATAAAGCCTCTATTATGTCTTGCTTCAAGACCCTCCAGACAGGTATGCATTTAGCCTTTGTTTTCTCAGTGCATCTGCCAGATCACTGTTCAGATGAGCAATATTAGGGTCAGCCCTACTAGTCGGTAATCCTGCTGAGAAGATTATGGACTTAAAATAATCTTATGTTTCATTAAAGAGCTGCAAAATAGGGGGAACCACTTCATATTAACAATTGGTCTGGTTCAGGTTCAGAGACATGTCAGGATGTGAGCTTCCTAGCAACGGGAAACCTTAATGAAGTAAAAGACCTTTAAAGGCTTGGAGTAGACCATATGTTCCGGAAAGGCCTTAGAGATGTAAAATCAAGAAACAGAAATCAACATATTTCTCATTATTTTAGTTTCAATAGTCAAGTTAGTACCAGAGGTTCTGCCCATGTGTCCTGCCTTTTTTACTGCTCCTGCAATAATTCACAGTACATCTGTTGATGGTTTTGGCCAAGTCCCATATTCCAACTGCCCTTTCTAGTAAGCAATTTTAAAGAGCAAATATTCAAGTGAAACTAACAGAATTTGACTGGGAGTCTACACTGCACGTGTTTGAAAGCTGCTCTTGTGCTGAAAAAATGAGCTATGTGGAAGCATTTGGGTTCCTTATTTTTCAGTTCAGTTATATGGTGCAGTGCTGAGTGTAAAGACATGTTGGGTAGTTGTATGTAGATTGTTTGCCTGACATACATAATAAGTGAAAGCAATTGCAGTGGAAGTGCTGAAAGAGGAAAATTTGTCTTAAAATAATACTAATGATACTATTTTTTTTTCTTAAACCAGATTAATGTGCGAAAAATTAATGTTTCATGATACAAGTCTGAATCATTAGGAAGGCTGAGCTGGAAGCTTACTGAACCTCAACCCATTTCAGATCTGTGCCTTTAGTGGAGAGAAGGAATTTGAACTGTTACTGTCTGCGGTGTAGTTGTTTCAGTGCTAGGTAAAGCAACTTCCATCACAAAGAATATCAGGCTTTCACTTGTTTACCTTTTTGCTTTTCCTCCTTCTTCCTGTTAGATTGGGGTGTTATACATGCTTGTTTACAGCATTTTAGATACCTTTAAGTTTAACATTGTGTCTTTGGAGGAAAACCAATAAAAACTCCCTTTGTATTTTTATATTAGTTAAGTTTGGTTGTCTGAGAAACAGCAAATATCCATAAAAATGCTAGAGAAAGAGTGGGGAGAATTATTTTAATGCCAGCATCAAAAATGCAAAAGGAAGCAAATAAACTGTTAAAACTTCAGACATCTTGTTACCACTAAATGTAGTTGTATAACACACTTCAGAAATCTAAATTAGCACAAAGCAAATGGTGATAATTATTTTGAGCACTCCCTAGAGACAGCTTGTTAACAAATATAATTTGTCATGGCTGTTGCATTTTGGTGTCATTAGAAAGGTTTTCTCTATGGCTAAATCATGCAGATTGCCTTGGAGATTTTGGGTGGGATTAAATGTAATTGTTTTTTAAAAGCTTCAAGAAAGAAAGGAATGATCAACATGTTTGCAGTGACTTAACCCTGTTAAAGGTATTTTCACGTTGCAGAGTTCCTTTTTATTTGAATCCTTCTTAAAGACTTGCATCTGATTTGGAGCCTTGAAAATTGCCTGCATACTTGCTTTGCTTTAATGTTGTGCCTTCATGCCTCATCCTTGCTGTGCTGCAAGTATCTGTACAGCTGAGCTCTGAAGCAATGTGGAGAACCAGTCCAGAAGGGTGGGCTTCCCAGCATAGCTGGGTGTCCAGGTGCCATGTCAGGGTGCCCTTCTCAATGAGAAAGTGAGCCTTTGTGTGTTGGAGGGAATAGACCCAACATAAATACATTTGATCACTTTCAGTACGGGCTTCTTTGAAGTACCCACTCAATAGACTTCTCCATTGCGGAGTCCAGCAGCCCTCTGTTAGGGTTACCTTCAACGTGTGGAGCCCAAGACGTTTTTGTTTCTGGGAAACTCCACACAGCATGTCATTAAAAGCTACCTGTGTGGCATGGCTTGGCTGCTTATTCAAGGGAGGGAACTCGTGTAACAGTCTTTAGAAAATCTGACAGACCTTTCTTCTTACTCACCAAATAAGAAAGTCTTGCAGTAAATGATTTAAGTTTTCCCGGTAGGTTAAAAGCTTGCCACTTCATATGGCACTTGCTTGTGGAAGAAGTGTGTTGGATACCAGTGTTTACCATCTCCAGGCTTGTTTTATGCTTTTCCTTATGTACTGATAACAGCAGAAATAGCAATATCAAATTGCATTTGGGGTATAATAGGGAAGGTTGCTAGATTTGCAAAGGCTGGGATTAGCCAAAGCATTTAGATTGAGATGTTGAGCCGAAGTTTTTTCAGCTGGGCTGTCGTGGTACTACATCTGTTGGAATTCCTGACCCATTAAACTGGGAGCCTGAACAAAACAGCACACTGGATATATCACAGCTGAAGTTCATGAACTTGGTTTGCAGTCAGCATTGGTTACAGTTCAGTTGTTACTCAAGTGCATCATTGCTATGGCTTTACAACACGTTTTAAAGCTTTGATATAGAAGTGCTCTCTGTGATAGTCAAGTTCTGCAGATGATGTGGGGATTTATGCATTTGAGGGAAATGGGATTTGATCCAAGCTGAATGAATTTTGGGGAGGAATATAAAGTGGTAGAGGCAAGCTGTCTGCCTCATTTAGATCCAGGGACGAAAATAGATGCCGCTTTGGAATTAAATTGAGCTTCTTTTTTTAAAGTCATACTTTGCAGGGGTTACTTGTCAAAAAACAAGATTGCCTTTGTACAGCTGTGCTTTTAAACAGCCTGTTTCATCCACACACAGGGTGCTGTGCATTCTTATCCCCAGTCTACAAATGAGGGACTCATAAGGGGCACAGAGGGAAAGGCAGCAATTTTAGTCAGCTTTACCAAGCAAAGAGACCTTTGAACTAGGGCATCTGCTTTGATTATGGTCCCAGGCATAATTGTTCTCAAGAAGCAATTTATCTTGAAAATCTGCCTCCCTGGAATTCCCTGATTAACTGCATAGTCCAGAGTTACCCTGGTCTCATCCACATTTTAACTACAGCACTGCAAGCAGGCAGAGGAGCGGCTACACCCTCTGAAGAGGTCCCAGTTTGGTAGGTGTGTTCAGAGCATGTCCTGTTATGCACCAATATGACTGGTCCCAAGCAAAGCATAACTGCTGCACTTCAGGTGGCAACCTTTTTGCCTAGTGTTCATAGCACAGTGTTAGGAAGTTGGAGATTGAGCCTGTGCTCACCTCATCCTTAAAGAATTTAAATTTGTGTCTACATGAAAAATACTTTAACTTGCAGCACTTTATTTTAAGCATCTGTTGGATGAAAAGCACGTCATCCTCAAGTAAAGATTTTGAAATCTTTGTTACATTCTCCTCCCCCTCATGAGGAAGGATGCCTGCAGTATTGAACCCAGCACTGGTTGTTACTGGTGTGGTGAGGATGAGAGTCAAGGTACCTCAGGTTCTTCTTTAGTTGGCTTTATCCTGAAGTGCTTAGGAGGCACATACATGAAATTCAGGTTGTGACGTGTCTGTCTGTAGATGTAAGTTCTTGACTGGATCTAAACTGAAGTGATTTTCTCAGAGGCAGCAATGCCAGGTTAGGAATCCGGGTCTTCTGACATCCACGCTTGTCTGTCACAAACCCACAAGGTCTTAGTTGTCTCTATTCAACTGGAAGACCAAATCCAAACTATGCATGAATTAAATGAAAATGATATGCAGTTGTTTATCAGATTTGAAATACAAGGTTCTTTTAAAACAGAAAGTAATGATAAAGTACATACTTCAGTTATTAAAGTACATCTCTAAAGCGATGGGTCATTTAAAATTTTACTTTTACATGACCGATATTTATTGTACTACAGCCTGCCTGGGTTTAGGTGACATTTTGAAAAGCTGTTTGTAAGATAGCATATGTAATTGTGACCTGCGGAGCAGTATGGTTTGTAGGTATTTACAGAAGAAGGGACTGGCTACAGTGTTTGAAGATTTCTGACCTCAGGAAATGCAGTGGTCTTCTGGTGATACGTGCACTGAATGGATAAATGTGCTATAAGATACTAGTCAGCAGATTTATTTCTGTAGTTGACAGTTTAGATGGCTCTTGCAGTTAATAGTCTTTCTCTAATAAAAAAAAAAGGGAAGAAAAAATCCCACCCCACGGAATACAAGTTACAACATGAAAAGCTCTACTAAGAAGTCACCCTGACTTTAGCCGAGATAGTTTTTCAAGCATGCAGATACAGCTGTCAGCTCGTCACTTGTCCCTTCTTGTCGGATAAGGAGACAACAGAGTGCAAAAGAAAGCCAAGTGTGTGCAGGTCTTTCCCCTTTCTCCTTCTGCACCGCAGGGATTTCTGTTTTGGTGGCTTTGGGCAGCTCTGCCAGGCAGGCAGCACATCTGTTTCTCTGGGAAGCTGCCCCTGGTCCAACTAACATTTTCTTTGGGTTTTAGTGGTTGGTCTCAAGTTCCAGATGCTGCTCTTGGATATGAGGCAAATTCAGATGTTTCTGGGACATTATCTTCCTGTCTTCCAATGCTTGATCCTTCCAGTGGGATGGCTAATTATGCCAAGCAAAGTTTGAGCTATTCAGATGTCTGAATAACCTGGATGCCAAGTTTCTAAGTTTTGGTATACTTGTGAATGTCATGGTAATTTAATTCTTCAACCAGTGTCTTCACTGATTACTAAGAAATATCTAGAAATGCAGAAAAATTGTGGGTTTTTTTTTTTATATTAAAGTCTTTAATACATGCTCATGAGCATGACTGAGTGTGTACATGTGGATGCAGGCAGCTACAGAGCTGATCCTGCACCAGTCACATGAGCAGTGTTTACTTACGGGAGTAATCTAATTAGGGCTAATTCAGTGAGTGATGGCTGCACGCTCAGTCCTGAGGCATGGAGGGCTGACTGCTCCAGGGTGGTGGCAGAAATCTGTGGCGCTGCACTGCAGGAAGATATCCCAGGCACAGATGGGGTCCAGCCCTAAAAACCAGCACCTGGAGCCTGTCTTCATGCAGACAGGTCTATATGGGGCAGGAAAAGGAATAGTCTTAGGAAGTAGCTTGTGAGAAATGACACCTAGTCTTGTACAGTTCATTTACAATTAAAATAAAAAATAAATATGGAAAACTTCTGAAAATGACCATGAATCTGTCTCCCTCTTCCCTCCCTCTGCTGCTGTGAGGGCAATGCATTTTACTTTATATAAACTTCAAGATACTGTGACTGGTTTTGGTGGTAGGAAGCTCAGCAGGTATGAAATGTTAGCAAAGATGGTTAAAGAAAACAGTCAGTCAACAGACACAGTTCCCCCCCAGCAAACTCAGCTGTCCTTATGCTGCACAGCAGTGTGCTGTGTAGATCTGACTAAGAAGACAAGGTAAACATTAATCTGGTTTTCCATGGTAATACCATGTCAGACGAGTTACTGAGGTATCGGTGCTGTGTCTTCTGCTCACTCCCGTGATTTGTAGCTCAAATGGTCATGTAAGAATATGATTTCAAGTTGCTGGAAAAGCAGTAAATCACCTCTGCATGCAAGACTTGCTACTCTATGTTACCAGCTTAGGGTCAGATGCAATTACATACAGGTTCCTTGTATAACATGGGAGAGGAGATTGGGGCTGAGAGGCCTTGGAGGTATTTTCATACACTTTGCCTGGCTGCCTGTCATGGAGGCCATAAGGTTTTACATGGAGAGCTCAAGTTACTCAAACCAGCACAGAATTCAGTTCCTGTGTCTCAAAACTATGGTGCAGAATCACCCTTGGCTCAGCAGAGAACCTCGCTGTCAGCGTGGTGCTGCTGGTAGCTGTCCATTCCCTCGGTTATTTAGCAGATGGGAAGAGAGCAGAGAAGGGTGATGAGCTCACCTGCTGTTCGTGAGAAGCCCATCCCCAGCACACTTCTGTCTGATGCCAGGATTTAACAAGCCCTGTGGTACTGCAGTCCTGAGCAGATGTATGAGTGGTTGGATATATGACAGTGACTCAGATATAATGGTATTGGGCACTGACAGCTTTAACACGTTTTATTCTATTGTGCATCTCCTGAACATCATATCTACCCTCTTCTAATAACTGGAAATGATGAGGGGGCTTTTATAATGTTTTTGACCACTTATCCCATGCACTTTCTTCACACTCATGTGTGAAGAGCAAACTCAACTTCATGCAAAATTTTCTTCTCTAGGAATGGTTTAACTTGTACCACATAAGTGGGAATAAATGATAATATAATTGGCTACAGTAATTTTTAAGCAATATTTATAATACAGAAGAGGTTTTGAAATTTAAGGTATCACTAGAAGAGAAGGAGAAGGACAAGAATTAAGTTATGGTTTTACCTAGCCAGAAGAGCACTTGCAGGCAGCAGATGATGGGCAGCACCCTGTGCCCTTAGCCCCAGAGTGGTGGAAGGAGGAAAGGGAGGTAGTTCAGCCTTCATGCTGTGGAAATATCCAGTACAGCCACCGATCACAATTGCCAAGGCAGTGTCTCTTTCCTGGTCCTCTTTGGAAAATAGTGTTTTTGTAAACAAAACTGGTTCATCTGGGGCACAGTAATATTGTCGCACATTTCAAATCAAACAAGATTATGACTTCGAGCTTGACTGCTGTATGTGCTGCAGATTTGAACTGGTGAGCCCATCCTCAGGAGAGGGTGTTTGGGTCCTGCCTGGTGCAGTCTCCTGGAGTTCAACATGGCAGTTCTTTGGCAGAAATATGGAAAAGCTGTGTATGGTTTTGTATATTGGATGCTGTGGGTAATGGCAGTTCTGCCACTGGGTCTAGCCAAGATTGTATCTGTCCTGACTCAGCTAGCACTAATGTATTGTCACACTCTTAAAACTGAGGATTTTTAATAACTGTATTCTTCTGTTACCTAGTTAGCTTCAGTACAGACCTCTCTGAAACAACAGGCATAACTGCACAAACTCTTACATTCAACTGAGTATATAGTGCTCCTCTCTTTTTGGGGTTGTGAAAGTAGGACAAAGTTTTGCTTCTCTGGGAAAAAGGGAACACATCTGGAGTCTACAGTAAGTATTTCTAGCTTCTTTATTGGTATTTTATCTGAAAAATACAAACCTAATTGCTTACAGAAGACTATATGCACCATCGATAATAGTGATGAGATGGGGGCTACCTCTGGCTAAACCAGTTTTTAAACAGAAGTTGCCACACTTGGTCTGGCAGTGACAGAGCTTCAGGTAGATGCAGTGACTGAGCTTGTGTTGTGCTTTTGGGCTCTTGCAAGGTGAAGTAAAAGATACCTGCCTGAAACTTCTACTGATGTTTGTTGGCCTTTGGTCACATCCCCAGTGTGTTTCCTGCTATGCTGCAAAATGTACTGTGACAGTACATAGAAGAGGCTGTTCTTGGGAACAAATCACCTTTTTGTTGGTGGTGTTCCCCTGGCGTTTTGTAGCAATTTTTTTTGTTTCTTCAGCAGTATTGCTGCAATAGCTTCTGATGTTGCATGGGTCTTGGATGTGAGCTTGATAAGCAGCCAGTTTTTTTATTGTTGATCCATTTGAGCTTTTGGTGGACTTGAGACCTTCAGCGTTGATTTCCCTAAGTTTCTGGAGCTCTTCTGGGCTTCATGAACTGCAGTGTTTGTCAACTTCATCTCCTTGGTTAGCAGAATAATTAAGGTCAAGCAATTAATATCAGAGCATGCATCTATTATACTCCAGAAGAAGCCCTTCACCCTTGGGAAATGTCATGATGCCCGATGTTGAAAAGTCACAAGAGTTGCATTCTTAACTTAGGTTGTATTTGTGTGTGTTTATGGTGCTTAGTGGCTGGTCTGAAAGTAAAACTTGCAGTATCTAAGTTGACAACTTACCGTGTTAACCCACACTACAAGTTGAAGCAGGCCTTTGGGCTGTCTTGTTCTGCACAGCTCACTTATGCCTGGTGATTTGTAGCTCAAACCAACAGACAGCCCATCAGAGCACTCACATTTGTGAGTGTTGTGTGTTGGGTCTGGCTGGACCCAGTGCCAGATCTGAAAGGGCGGTGGAGGAATTTGTTTTACTGCAGTTATTGGCAGCCATTTTTCACACCCCACCTGAAGTACAGCAGCTGTCTGCCAGATGCATGCACTGTTGGCATGCTCACATGTGTGAAACAGGTAAACAGGGTCACCAACCCTCTGTTCCTGGGAGGTGCCAATTGATCTGGATTTCAAACCCTACCACCTCTGACCTTGGTCCTTGAATTGAGAGAAAAGTGGCAGGTTCATGCCATACACTGTCCTTTCTGACTCTGTAGGGAAACTCAGGCCAGGACATACATCTGGCTCTGGTGGAAATGGCTAGTTGTCAAACTGTAAGCTTGCCTTGTCAGTGTGCACGTGCAGATACAGGGGAGTCTGCACTGATTAAATCCTTGTAGAGCTGTGATTTCTCTAGGTCAGTTAACCCATTGGCACCAAGTCCTCCAGTCCTCAATCTGAGATCTTCTGAGCATGACAGATGAAGTGTATGCTGGAGTTTCGGATTGTAACTCCACTTAATCATTTGCCAGGCAAAAGCCTGTCTAAAACCTTGCCCTCAATATAAACATTGCATGTTTTCCATTTTAAGGGGTATTCAAAAAATCAAGATGGGGAGACACATAGTACTATCACAGAAAGTTCATCTTCAGCATGTGATGATAAAAGTGCTTTGTGACTTGATAATGCCCATGTATTGTGCAGATATTTCAGTTCCTTAGAAATGTACCAAATATGTAATTTTCTTTTTGCTTTCCTCGTCTTTCAAGAGATTCAGATCTCTGTCTCTGGAATTGTAAAGCTAACAGTTTGACTGGCCTGATGAGTTTGGTTGCTGCATCTTGAACATTTAATTTTTCCTTATGCTCTGGCGTCTGTTATTCTTTAGCACAGTCACACTGAATATCAATTAAGAGGCGGGAAGATGATTATGGAAAACTTGGGTGAGGAGGAGGAGGAGATGCTGACTGGGATTTTGACTGTTTTGAGTGGGGTTGCATGCTTGCTCCGTAATATTTCTGAACTTTGAAAACTCTTCAGTACTAAACTACTCTTGCTCTGCAGAAACATGAGGTTTTGATATCCCCATGATATGTATTCCTTTCTCCAAAATCCCAATAAATGGTCTCTTCCGCGGGCAGGAAGACAAGTGGTCAGTGCCAAAGTTACTTAGCAGATGGTGCTTGAGTAGTGAGCAACATCATCGTTTCAAGTGTAAGGCGCATAATGGATGTCTACCGGCCTGGCAAATGAGACCCCTGGTGTTACTCACATGCTTCTGTCTCCCATCCTGCAAGATGCTGCCATCTGTCAAGACACCAAGCCAGGCCTCAAATAAATACATAAATCCATTTCCCCCTTCTTTCCAAAGCTCTTGCCACCTCCTGGGGTAAACAAAAGCCATGGGTATATATGTTATGTGTCGGCTTATGTATTATATTGTGTATATAATATAGGTGAAGGAGGGGGTATGTAGATACAAACAGGAGAAATGCACCTTTGGGTTCTGTTACTTGGGATAGACAATGCTAATGCACAGCAAACATTTTGAGAATTTTTTAGAATAATATCCTGTAGTTTTGTGTGTGCCATTGTACACCAAGTGTAAACAGTAATGACTTTTGTAATGCATAAGTGTCCTCTTTCTCTGTCTTTTTGCAGAGTGTGATAAGTTGCGGCGGGATGGCTACCGGAGCTCACAGTATTACTCTCAGGGCCCCACCTTCTCCTCATCCTCCAGTGCAATCTGTGGAAGTTACCAGGATGATTATGAAGAAATTGAACAAAAGGTAATGGTGGGGCAAAGTGCTGGAAAGTATAACTTGCCTGGTGCAGTCTAATTGCGTGCCATAATACTGTTAAAATAAGGTAGGATTTTAGAAGATCATGAAGATGTTTACTCCCTTGAATTACAGTGATAATAAGTTATCTAACAGTCTTTTAAAGATCACTTTTCTACTCATGCATTTATATAAAGTTCCTGCTGTCATGTTCAGGGAGTGAAAGCCAGAAGGAGTTCCTAATGTTCTGGAGGGAAGACTCCTGCCAGGGTAGCTGTTTTGAATATGTTGAGTGTTTACATTCAAGTAGCAGGAGAAGCTATTAACCAGCCATCAGCATCCTCACATTGTAACAAGGGACATGTGCACACTTTGAATTGCTAATATAGGCTCTAATGCAGTTTCATTAGGTAGAGGCTTTGTCCTAATGCATTGCAACTGTTCATGTAAAGACATCCAGAAGTATGAAAAATTGCCCACTAAGTTGGGCTTATCAGCTTTCTTGCAGTTTTCCTCATGATTTTCATGTTTATATGTACACATCTCAACTACAAGTGTGCTTAGCCTGGAAACTATAAATAAAAAAATAGAGAAAGGACAGCTGAGCACAAGTCCTGAAGAAGCTGTGAAGACCCACTGTTATATGCATAGGTCCTTACGTGACTGCAGAACTAGTAAATTGCATTAATGAAGAAAGAAGAAAAGAAATTTTGCTCCCCTGTCGTTACCTTAGCCTCTTGTGGCTGTGGGCTCTGAAAGAGAAGCTGACTTTAGTGTTGTGGGCTAGGACATTACTGCTGGGGTGACAGCAAGATGCACTGGAGCCTGACTGTCCAAAGCTAAAATGCCTGAGCTCCTGGGAGTTTCAGGATAGGTATTCTAGAATGCTTTGCCATAGACTGCTGTTGCTTAGAGAGTGGAAGGTAATCCTTGATTGTAACACAGCTGAATTTCTTTAAATCATTAGTAAACCATATGTGTGTCTATATCATGTACCAAATAACTACCTGCATACAAAGTGTGCAGATCATGAGAACTCACTTTATAGTGTTTCAGTTCTATCCTCCATGGTTTTAAATCACATAATATAAGGTGTGGAATACATACAGTCCGTCATCCATGTTGCGAGTGCATGATATCTGTGTATTGGCAGGGAATGTTAGAGCATCTTGTTTAGCTGTGTGTGGTATGTACTGGCAGTGACAAGAGAATGTAAAGCACGTTCATACTGTGGAATACATTATGACAATTTGCAAAACCTTGCTTAAATCAGTGAAATTTCCACTGGGGAAAGTTTTGACGTATTGGTGGTGGCTATTAATATATGCATACATCAGTGGTATCAGCTGGACTTAGCTAGTGCTGTGCAGCATGTAAAACTAATACAACATCTAAAAATATATAAATACACTTTTATTCTACAGTTTGAACAAGAGCATATAAACATGGGTGAAGCCTCAAGAGACTAAGAGCTGTCATCCTTATCTTGGTTAACGGTTTATTGGAATGCTAAAATAACACGTTAGTAACAACTTCTGTGCATTTTGAAAAAGAAAATGGTGCAACTAAGTATACTTGAAGAATAGAATAAACATTCCATTTCAAATTGCAATAGCTTTCTTTAAGTATTTTTAGCTGAAAGGATGATTCACAGCTGTGGAGAAAGTTAGTTGCCAAACTGACAGTCTTGAATGTTACTGGTTATCTCAGAACTTTAACCTTAATGCTGCTGCTCTTATTTGCAGCTCAAAATGGCGTTAATTCCTTCTAAACTGTAGTGTGGTTCTGCCGTCATATTGTGCAACCCAGTGCTTTATGGAGTCCCTTGGCCAATGTCTTTGTTTAACTGGCTTTTTTTGCAGTGGCCTAAAATTTTACTCTTTTCTTTTTCTTGAAACGAATGCTTACCACAAGAGATCTCTGAGCTTGAATTATAATCCCACTGGTAAAGTGCCAAGTAATTCTAATAAGTCTTATGCTTTGAGTGAGTGTTTCAGCTGTCAGAGGAGTTCTTCAGTAACAGTGTGGAACTGGGGTCACCAAAATCCCATGATTTAGAATGTGAACTCTTTGCCACTAGTTGAAAGCTTTGTAGCTTTGTTGTCTATTCAAGGCAAAAAAGCCAACATTTAAATTCTGAACATGCAGCACTTAATAGTTGAAATTCGAGACCAGCAGAATAATGATGGGTGGATGAATAGCTATTTACTGTTTAGAAATTTACTTCTAAGTTGACATAATTGCCAACTTGGAGAAGAAACATTTTGCTGTATGGCGATTTCAGAAAGGAAACCATCTTTCCCTACTCTTTTTAATCTGTTTTTTCTTTTAATGTAGCCAGATACTCCACTTCTCTGGAGACAATATAAAACCATGACCAGGTGATGTGATAGGAGACCTCAATCCACAGACATTCTCAGGTTTTGTGTAGGTGGGTGTCTTGTCAGCAGAGAGTAATATTCATACCACAGAGCAGCACGTGGTTTAGTGTGAGTCTCAGAAAATGTCTGAGATAGGCAGAACATTTGCTGTTCCAAAGGAGAACCACTAGGAAGAAGCAGGCAAGTTAATCTCACTCAAAAATGAGCAAGCAAAATTGAGAAGCACGGAAAGCTGAAGCCTCTGAGTAGTAGTTGATATAAAAGGAAGTTCTTGGAACTATGCTTTTAACTTTGATTCTTACAAGTTACATTAATGGAGCATAGGCCAATCTCCACTGCAGTTCTGATCCTAATTGAGTTTGTTGGAGATTAAATTGGTTTATCTGGATTTTACGTGTGACTGGTGTGACCAGTGTCCTCCTTTCCTGGCTTTTTACATACCACTGATGATGATGTGACTTAGAAGCTATTCCTGTCTTTCAGTATTGTTTTGTTTTCTGTGTCAGAGATGCACTGAGATGTTGCTTTCAAACTCTGGTTCACCTTATGTTCTGAAATGCATAAACTGTGTATATGAAATGTATTTGTCTTTTGTGTGTTTTCTTCTCATCCTTTTTTCTTTCCCTTTTTATCACTCATTCTCTGTGTTTCTTTTTGTCTCGCTCAACAGTCTAGTCTGTTAGACTGCGTCTCTCAGTCTTGCATTAGCGCCTGCTGTAACTTGGTTCCCTGGAGCAACAAGGTACCTTGCCCAAGAGTGGGACCATCCAGCTGCCATATCTGCAGCTTGATGTTACTTGTAGCATTTAGCATATATGCAGTCTTATTCTGCTCTTAGCCTTCACTCATTGCCTGCTTCTGTTTTCTGCTTGAAAAACATAATAATTTTAAAAATCAGCTGCTCAACAAAGGAATGCCATGCCAGGTTTGTTTCCTTTGTTATTCCTCATTACTCCTTTTTGTCTGCAGTCTAGTGTCCTCTATTTACTTGGTTCCCTGAAATTTTTGATTCCTTTTTGTCTATTAACATTTGCCTCCTTTGAAACCCCTCCCCCAGTGAACACTGTGTTTTATTTAATTGGCTGCTTCCTTGGTTTTTAATTAGCCAAGGGAAAACTTACTGATTTGGAGTAATGTATATTTCTTAAATGATTAATGTGAGTTAGAGGGAGAGTACTTGCTCCCAGGCATACAGTATATCATTTCTTTATTCCATCTTTAAAATATTTGTGTGCCAAAAACTCATGCTGTTTTTCCCCAGGTCCTGTCATTTGGCTTATGAACTTTGCCTTGATACAGTTATTAAGCGTTGGGTGAAAAAACATCTTTTTTGCTTATTTATGGGGAAAAAAATGTGTATTTTTGCCCCTGTACTGAGCCAAACTGTTAGTTGTCTCTCCAGTATCTGCAAGAGACTGTTAAGTATCTTAAGTGCAAACAAATGTATTAACTGTATTGTCTTGAGGGCCTTGAGGAGGTTTAATGTAAAACTTTGTGTGGTGTTAAGAGGGCCTAAAGCAGTTGGGCCACTCCTGTTCAGAGATGGGCACACCTGAGAGCCCTGAGACATGTGCTCTAGCAGAACTGCTGAATTCACCTAGTTGAAACAGCAGCTCAAATCACAAAATGCCAAAATATGAGGAAGTGGGTACAGAAACTCTGAACGAACAAAAGAGGGTAATTCTTCACTCACAGCATACTCACATTGTGCAGCTGCTGCAGGAATTGTGGATGATGAAAGTTTACGTGCATTCAGAAAGCAACTGTGTAGATTCTTGTGTGGGATAGGACTACATCCAGTGCTGAGAGAACTTTCAAGGAAAGGTATCCACTGTAAGCATCCTCTAATTTAATTTCACTTGTGTATCATTGATTGACCGTTATTGTAAGGCAGATACTAGGTAGCCTTTTAGAGCTATGAACTGATGCAGTACAGCTCTTCTTGGTTTTAATCCCACTGCAGCACAGTTAGGAAGAAGAAAGGAACATTTCTGAACTGCTGGTTAAGGCAGTAAGTTGCTTGACGGCCAGTAGTTTCTGCTGACAAAAAAAAGTATAATCCCTTCCTGCCTGAGAGACTGAAGGTTATGAAGTGAAGGATTTAGTAGGCAAAGTGGGCTAGTGCAACTGAAGATCTGTGTGTAGGAGTAATAAAAGGGAATATTCTGTGAAAATTGAGGGAACCAGACTGGGGACCTTTGTCCAGAGGATACCAAATTGTCCACGATATGACCAGTTCAACTTACATGTAAATTCATGTAAATTTATAATGTGGTAGTGTCCCATAGCACAGCGTGAAATGCTGTTGGTTGAAGCAGGCAGATAAAGTGTTGTTCTCAATTGACGGAAGAGGAATACAAAGGTTTGGGGCTTGGTTGTGGTTTTGGGTTGTTTTCTCTTTTTTTTTGTTTTTTTTTGTTTGGGTTTTTTGTTTTGGTTTGGTTTTCCCCTGTTGCTGTTTGTCTTGATCCCTTTGCACTGAGTAAAAGGGCACTTGAAGCCATCAAATCTAGTAAAAGGCTGGAGAAGAAATAGGATGTTGGCAAATAGTAAGCCACCTGAATTGGTATGGCCGCTGTCTGTAACACTGATTTAAATTCTTTTCCTCAGTTCTGTTTTTCTGAGAAATTAAATTTAGAAGTGATTGCAGTAGGCTGAGGTGAGAGACGAGTCTAAAAGTCTGAAGTTCCTGTGCTGAAAGGTAAAATTTGTATGGATTGAATTTTCCTCCTGGAGGCCCCATCTTTTTTCAGACAGTGTAGTATAAGCCCCTGGAATACAAAAAGATGAAGAATAAACAGGATATTTAGGCAGAATGTTCTGCAAGATATGTAGCATATAGTCACTTATCATCTGAGACCTCAGCATGAATGTGCTGAGATAGTGAAACCCTTTTGTTGTATCTCAGCAGCTGAGTAGGCTGGGGGACAATATGTCAACAATGTGTTGGAGAGGCTCTGGCTTACTGAGCCATATAGCTTGTCGTATGGTATTTATAGGCCATTTTTATCCTAGGTTCTCATTTCGATTCCCATTTGAAAGTTCATGCCTCTTGCCCTCTAATGCCAGTTCATGGAAACACTGCAAGGTCCATGGCTGCTGGTTTTACACCCCAATTCTCCCTCTTCCCATGTCCATTAAAAAGAATGAATTCCAACAAGATTTCCTGTGGAGATGAGTGTGACATCCTGTTTCACAGAAATCTGTCCATTTCAGTCTAGCAATTAAGTTACTATGAATCAGAGATGCTTTAAAAGTGGAACAACTGCTTTCTATTCTATTATGAGCATAGTGGTTTATTATCAGCTTTGCTAAGCAGATACACAGTCTGGAAGTACTGCCTAGTCCAGTTCTATTTCTGATAAACAGATCGTAGTTGATAAGACATTCCTGTCACACAGCAGCAATTCACTGCATCTTCTGCCAGACTTCTGTGTTGTAAATCTCAGAATGTTTGCTGAAAATAAGTAATTCCCTATTTGTGTCCTGATTATAGAGGTAAATAATTTCTCTGCAAAGAAGCTGAAAGATGAGTTGCGGTTTTCCTTTATGTCCAGTAAAGCTGTGTGTGGCTTTGTCATGCCTGTTAAAAGTATCGTCACATCAAAAAAACCCTATACCACTATCACTGTGAGTACTTTCGAAGAAAAAAATATAAGTAGAGGGAGTCATGCTTCTTCAAGAAGTAGAGAAAGTGTACCTACAGGTGAAACATGACAGGGAACATTTATTTTTACTCTCAGAACTGCCTGCAACTCTTACTGAATTATTTTGTAGAAGTACACTCCACTATCCTGTGGCAGAAAATGATTCTTAGTGACACAGTGCTTTGAGCTCAACTGCACAATTGGATTTTCAATTGCTTTCCATTTGTTACGTGCTCACTGGGCTGGTTCATTTCTGGCCATCTTCTTCATCTATCCCCAGTTTTCTCAATTTCTAACTCTGCAAAATATGTGATTGTTGTTCACATTTCATTTTTTGTTTATAATTAGGATTCCATTTGTCGTAGTAGATGCTTCAGTTCTTCAGGTTTTCTATGTGTTCATATACTGTAACTGAAAAAGTCCTGCTTGGTTTGGGTGATTGCCTTTAAAAGGTGGCTTTGCAGCCAGTATTGCTGCTGCTTGACGTTTTGGAGTAGCTCCTGGTACTGCTGTGTGACAGCTGAGACCTGGCACTTGCAGTGTAGTCTGAATGTGACAGATATTGATGATGACAGTATCAACCAAGCAGAGTATCCGAAGGTCACTAGAGCTCATCTTCACCCCACACAAACTGCAGAACCAGGCTTGAGGTGTCTCCCTTGGTGACTGGGTTCAGACAGAGAAAAGCTCTTTGTACAGGGAAAGCAATATTCCTTTGTCTCAGCCCCTGATTACTCCTTTAAGTGCACACACACATGCTCCCAGTGACACTGAGCTAGTACCCCTGTGCTACATTCCTTACAAAACTCTTTATCTCAGCTGTCTTTAAACCTAACTGGGAAAGCATGGCCTGGAGGCAGTTTTCCCTTCTCCAAGGGCATTTCTTTCCCAGGTTGCTTAAGTTAATGAAGGTTTTTTATGAATTTGAGTGATTTGAGGTGGAAAAGTCCTTATGTGTAAGTACATATACATATGTGTACCCACACTGTATATGTGTATAGACAGTGTATATATGCACACACTCAAAATAAGCATTCACATTATAATTTTATAGGGATGGTTTTAAAGCCTTTTAAAAACAGCACAAGCCTGAAAAAAATACTGGTATCCTCCAAGAAGCTTGTTTTAAAAGAACTGCTGGGGCTTTCACAGGGTTGAGCCCTTTCCTGGAGACAGCATTTCTCCCATCTGCAGCCTCTCTAGTGAAGAAATGCAAGCCTGACAGAAATGGATTATTTCCTCGAAGAAAAGCTCCCACGTTTCAAAGTGTGGTTCCAAACTCTGCAGGATGACATTAGTAATAATTTAATTGCTGAAATGTTTTTTTTTATTATGACCTGAAGAGATTTTCCTTTTCTGATCTTTTACTTTTTGCCTGTAATTTGCTTTTATTTTTTTTTTTTTAGTAAGTTTAATGTTGGTCACTGGCCTAAAGGATGTAGAGTTGAAATGTAATAGAATAAATAAATGGTTATTTATTTATAAACAGCAGGAACTCATGGTAACAGGAAGAAAATCAGAAATGATAAACAGTGGTTGCAGCACAGTGCCTGGGCATGTCTTTTTTATAGCACTCAGCTTCAAGAGAAAACAGATCACTCAGACTGCAAACCCATAATAATAAAAATCCATCTGTAATAAATAGCTGTGGTGTTTCTTTCCACACCCGGATATGGCAGTGAGGGAGTAACTACCAGGGGACCCAGTGATCCAGTATTGACAGCCCTATTTTGGGTAGTATTCTGCTCTCTGAAGGGAGAGGGCAATAAAGAAAAGGGAATAAGGGCTGTAACTCTGGTCTGGTGGTAGAGAGGGAAGTCCAGAAGGAAACACTCATGAAGCAGAGGAATCTGGGGGTTGCAGACATCGGTGCTAGTGCTGTAGCTGCTGCACAACTCCTCTTCAATGTTTTTCTTCTCTCTTTTGTTTTGCCCAGAGGTTGGAGGAGGTTGAGGTTGGTTTTCCTCCAGGTTTTACTTCCTCTCCTGCTTCTGGGATTCTGTGGTGTGCCTTGCTGCCAGGAGCAGAGAGGAGAGAAGGCAGCTTCTCCTGAGTTTTCTTGTAGCTTTTGACCACCTGATAGAAGCCCCAGTGATGTCTTCTGCATGCCCTGAACCTGCCTGTCCTTGAGTTTGGCATGTGCTAGTATTGCCCTGTCAATAAAAGCTATCATATGGCTTTTCCTGCCATCACTGGCGTGCAAGCAAGGACCTTACAATGAAAACAAATGGGTTTTTTGGCTTATAACTTTGTCTGATTTGCACAAGCTCTTCCAACCTATTTTTCTGGTGCAAAAAGCTTTTAGTTTCACTGGTGTTTTGTTTTGGGTTTTTTAAGTGAAACACCCGTCATGGAGGTGAAATCTGCCACTTTGATAAGGAATTACTTTTAAAATGACCATTATATGACTACTAATATTAATAAATGCTTCACCCCTAAAAATGGGCAGAATATACCCGTTGACTATGGCATGAGTTTCTCCAAGGGCAAAGCAAAGTTATCCTTGCTGCCCTACTGATCTGATTTTGTAGACTGGTGATTTTGTAGAGTGCATTGGTGGTTCTTTTCCTGAGCTCAGGCAAAATCGGTCTATTCATAACAGGCTTCTTGCTGAGACCTTGAACATCCTAGTACAGCTGGAGCAAAGCAGCGCTCAAATCTCATCTTCCTAATAGGACACTGTGAAGGGAGAGGTGAAGGGAAGGCAAATTGCCACACAGTGAGAGGTGTTAATCACTCCAGGGATGATGTTAGTGTGAAAGATAATCTGTTACCATGCTTTTCTATGTTCAATACCACTCTTTTCTATCATTTGTAGGTATTCCTTAGACTGGTTCAATGTCTTGGATAAAAACTTTTTGGGTGTTTTGTTGTGGGGTGGTTGTACGTTTTTTAAATCACTTTATGTAGGTCAAAGTGTGATATTTATGAGGGTGAATTTTATTTGACAAGCAGTCATGCTGACTGCAGTGGCAATACCTTAGTAATACCATAGTCGTACCTTTTTTTATCTGGTTGCAAACTTACATTGTTGCATGTATTTCTGTTTGTAGTGTCCCATATCTTCCCCAGAAGAAGAAAAGCTTATTACCATCAAAAGGCCTAAAACTCCAGTTTCAGATGACTTGTCAGATATCAACACCCAAACCAACTGGACTAAGTCACTCCCACTGCCAACTCCAGAAGAGAAAATGCGACAACAAGCGCAGGCAGTCCAAACAGATGTGGTTCCTATTAATGTGACTGGTAGGCTTTTAATTTCAGTGGTTACGTTAGACTGATGAGGGAGGGAAGGGATAAAAGGGGATCCATGCAGTTGCATAGTATTTTGACATATATTTGATGCATGAATTGTAAATTACTTGTTGCACCATTGTGCAGAAGTGTTATGTGTTTAATAGTCTGTCTCCAAGCTGTATGAGAATCACTTAAAATTATCATTAATGACCACAGTTTATACAACATGGGCTTGAAACAGTATTGGATATTCATGAAATACACAAAGGGAGATTGATAAATAGCAATGGTTTGCTGTAGACTACACTGAATGGGAAATTACGTTTTATGCAATGCTAATGATATTTCAGGATTTTCTTTTAGGAATTTTATATAAGAATGATTATATATGAGGGACTTTTGTGTTCCAAAAAACTAAGTGTTACACAATTCAAGAAAAAAATCTCTAGAGTCTTATTTAGATGTCAAGGGAAGTATGGTAAGAACAACAGAAGTTAATTGGGCTGTGTCTTGGAGCAAGACTCTTGGTAAGATACTGAATTAATGTGACCACAGTCCACATTTTCTTGTTACAAACTAGATATTAACTGTTCATTTTGAAAAGGTTCTTTGGTTTTACAGCTGCAGAACTCTCACTCTGTGGAAGTTAAATTCTGTTAAAGCCTAATGCTGAGCAGATACTTTGTTGTGTGAAAATAGACCTTTTGAGAATGACAGAATTATCACTTCAGTTTAATAATCCCTCTTTTTCTGCACATTATCAAGATTGTCTATTATTAGCTAATTCAAATAACTGACCGTTTGCCTGCCAAAACCAGGATGATATTCAATATCCAATTTATTTCAAATGCCATATGGCACACTGATTCCAAGCTCAGTCTTACAGTCAGTAACTTGCAATGTTTGGTTTTGTTTTTAAATTAATTAGGTGTTCTCTTCCCTATGTGACTGCCAATAATTTTTTCACCTATGGTTTTATAAACTAGTATTGTAACTAGTATTGTTTGCTAGTATTTAAATAGCATAGGAGCAGTACTTCTGTTACAAACATCAGAGAGAGCTGAGAAATCAACAAGAAACATTCCTTAAATAAACAGCAGAAAATATTTGAAAGAAGCAGTATGAAGACAACTGAAGCTGTTACTAGGCTAGTTGGTGTTATCTAGGAAATGTAGGATACAGGTGCAGAAGGCCAAGCTGTGGGAACAACGGATAATCTGACGTGATCAATAAGCCTGAGCAGGGCTTAGATATTGTGACAGCAGGAACAGGGTATACTTACAGAAAGAGTAATCTGCTGTTCAATGTAATGACCCTACATACTGACAATATATGGAGTAAGTAAACAGATGGAAAGAAAAATGGGATAAAAGAGATCAAATAACCCTCATACATTTAAATCAGTGTTACTGGGAATGTTACAGTGTTTGGATAAATTACACCTGTGACTTCAACCAGCTTAATTCAACTGGTGTAGCAAATCTGGTGTCCCCTGAATTGTTTGGTTTGCACATGGCAAGCTCAGTGGTTCTCAACGTTTCTGATAAAAATTGTAGTGGTATGTATCATACCTGACCTTTCTGGAGCATCTGTTGAGCATCTATTCCCCTATAAACATGGCTCCCCTATAAACATGGTAATTGAAAGGAACAGAATGGGAGGGTGGTGAAGAAAGACTACAGTTGCAGTGTATAGACTGGTCTCTGGAATCCACCATTTCCTTTTCCTTGGCATAGTTATATTGCTACTATGAAGCAAGCAAGTGACAGTAACAGACTATGAGCCATACACAACACACACACACACACACATAAAGCTGCTGTCCTTGTACATCTTTAAAAAGTCACAATCTGCTCCTTTCCTCTGCCCTCCCACACACCGAGTAATTTTATTTTGTGAATTCCTTATGTTACAGCATGAGGCAGGGGGGAAAAAAAGTCCAAAGATTCTATGCCATTTGTTCAATGTGCCATGGAACAAACCAGTGCTGGTTTCTGTTTTGATTTGGCTTTTTCCTTTGCTTACTCTTTTTCTCACTCTCCCAGAAGACAAGTCAAAAACTTCCATTTTATTACTCCTGGCATGAAATAAAAGGTTAACCTCTGAAGAGGCTGCTGGCAATTGACAGCATTTTCAGCAGTGCATTAGTAATGATTCTGCTTCAATGGCATCTCACGTGGCCGTGCAATAAATGCTCCACAAGTTCAGCTTTCAGGGCACTTTGGTGAACAGATTGCAACTAATACAGTAGTAGTAAAAAGCTGTTGGATAGCCTGAAGGTGCGGGGGCATTTCATTAGGCTGACAAGCTGCTGACTTACTCAGATTTGGAAGCAGTTTCAGTCTTCGGGAGTGCCTGGGCTGAGCTTGTTCTGGCCTGGAGAGGGTTGGGCTGAATTTTCAGTGGTGGCCAGTCTTTGCTTTTACATACCTGGGTTTAAAAGATGTACAATGGTGTCTGCTGTCATGGGATTTCCGGAACTAACTTTCTTTCCAGATGGAGGAGGCTGGTGATGGTGGAGGTGATCAGTGCAAAGCTGGATCCTGCAAAACATTTAAGCATTTGCTTGAGTCCAGCTTGACTGACTCCAGTGAGATTTAAGCACGTACTTAAATATTTTCAGTGAATCCAAGGGAACTGAGTACGCTGCATGAGGGAAGACTGAATAAACTGCATAAGGAATGCCTAGATGACTTGTTAAAAACCAGCAACAGAAGGAGAAAAGTATCCTTAAATCTGCAAATTATATTTAACATTAACATTGAGATTTTCATTTAAAAGAAAAAAAAGATGACAGCAAAGAAGGGGGAAATGAATGAGATGTTCTGATTTGTCCTGTTGGAATTTATCGAAGCTGCTACTTTGAAATTCAACAAATTAGCACAGTGGCTTTCAAAAAGCCTTTTGTGTATGAAAAGCCATTGAGGATGGATTGGTTGAGTTAGCTTTTGGGTAGCTCAGGGGAACAAGTTACTGACACAGTAAAATTTTCTCATGGTCATCCTGTTTGTGCTGTCTGAGGCTTCATGTAAAAGACTCTGTCCTTGTTTGCACCCTCTACTTACTGTTTTCATTCTATTCCAGAGCATTCAAAGCTGCATTTTAATTTCCTTGCAACTTACCATCTCAGGCATAATTATTGGCCTTTGAATGGATAAAGATATATTCAGAAATGCAAACCTTTCTCATTCAAATTCTTTGGATTTGTTATCATTTGGCTAGAATTACTATTATCCTTCATGGCAGGATTGCCTAATAGTTCTGATCCTGTAAGGGTCCTAATGCAATGCCCCAGACAGTGAAGAGTCTTGATATTTCAGGGCTTCTACTAAGCTGCTGGGATCCATAGATCTAAATTTGTAGACCACAAGGGCTTCCTCCTCCCTTGATCTGCCTTGACTTCAATCTGTCCAAAATTCGGATGAAACTGGCACTTTGTAGATGCAAGGACCCTGCTTAGCACAAGTGCAGCTCATAGGAGTACAAAGCTCTGGTCAAACAGAGTCAGAGTCTTTATATTTACAATGTGGTGAATGAAACTGCCTTGTTTTTCTCTTGCATTTTCACAAGTCCACATGCTATACTTTAGTGTATGACTGTATCTTTAACTTACAGAGGTAATGAGGTTTTCTATGCTATTTGCATGACACACATCGGTCCGATGTGCAGTCAGCCAGGGATAGTATTTATGACATATTAGTTACTGTGCATTAATCACTTTTTAGAGGTAAATAATTTGGTCATCAATTTTCAAAAAAAAGCTTACAAGGCAAAAAAAGTATACACATATGTCAGGGGGTTTTCTGCATTTAAATGGATCATCTAAGGGACATTTAGCAGTGTTTCAAAATGCTTTACCTTCTAAAAAGGGAACTTACATGAAATATTTGGGGAGAAGTTGTTGGATTTTTAGAAGTAGCAGAGCATTAACTTGTCTCACAATCTACAGAGCAAGTTATATCTTGCTACTAGTAAAATGGCCAAATTCTAAGCCTCTAAAAAAAGTGAATTCCTAAAGAAAAGCTGGTTAATGATAGTGGTGCTTCTGGGTCCCATTATGGTACGGCACATGATCATCATAAGGCTTTGTCTGGCAACGTGCACTTACACATTTTTTCAGCTCTTGCCATTTTATGTTGTTATAATCATTTATAAAGTTTCAATTTTAAGCAGCTTCCACTCCAAAATATTTCTGAGACCACAAGATCTGTTTGATCTCTGCACGCTCTGTAGTTCTTACTTGTACTGATGTTAAAGGATCACCACCAGAAGTGTGGTACACTTGACAGGTCCAGAGCAACTTGGAATGAAAAAGAAGTGTCTTGTGTGATTTAGTGACGGAGCTGTGCAAAGATACTGTAATAGCTATTGCCAATAGCAGTGTCTGTTCCTGTATGAAACTATTGGGATCTTTCATTTTCATGAGCAGATTTGCTTTTTCTGCGCCTGATTTCTTTAAAATAAAACAACAAAACCACACAGGAAGTAAAAATTCCTTTTAAAACCTGCAGTACTGTGTAATAGACGTGTATGTCTAAAGCCTTACTGTGACCATATGCTGTATCTTCCTTCAGTGTAAACCTTCATTGTAGGACCAAGCTAACATCATTTATTAATGCCTTTTTTTCCATTTCTACAACAAAACTAGTGGAAGAAAATGCATGGTGTCAGCGTGCTTGGAAGTAATGTTGCTTTGCTTGTTCTACCATATATTAGGGGAGAATTTCGACCGCCAAGCCAGCATTCGGCGGTCTCTAATTTACACAGACACGGTGGTAAGACGGCCGAAGAAAGTCAAAAGGAGAAAGACTATTACAGGAATCCCTGACAACATACAAAAGGAGCTAGGTATGGCTCATCAGAACTGTATTCCATACACTGTTCATTGTCACTGCTTATCATTACTCGACTAATAACATTACCAGTGCTCATGAAATCAATACAGTCTGATAGCCTATTACAGTTCCAAATATGTTTGTGCCACTTTACATCTTGTGTATCAGGAAATTAGGACCTTTTATCTGTTGACTTCTGTCTGTTGGAAGGATCAGAGTATTTGGAAAATGATGTATTGGTACAGTGGAAATCTGCAGGGATTTAAGGTTTTGGGTCTTTAATGCTTTCCTGGAGATTTGGGCTAATCCACCAGGATGTTCACTGAAGCAAAACTGAAGTGGGCAGGCATTTTGGCTTGCAAATAATTTTGCAGTGGAGTAAAAGAATTTATAGATGCCTTCCCCAATCTGCTGTGAGAGTTACATCAACACTGAAAGCCTGTGTATTTTCCAGATCAGTTTAGATGTAACTGGTGACCCTTAAGTATCAGTGTTATTTGGTTGGAAGTAATTTACATTACTTATTTTATTACATTATTGCATGTATTCCAAAGTAAGAACCCCTACCCAGTCCCATTTACACTACCTCAGGCCGTTCTCTTTCACAGTTAGTAGCATACATGATGTTGAAAGCTGGTGAAGCAGTCTGGATTTTGGCAGACCTTTCAGACTCTTTCTGCAGAACTTCTTGATGTGAATCTGGTCATTCTTACTTATTTTTTAAAATGATGTTTCAGTTTTCCCCAAATGATAACTCCACAAATAAAACGACATTCCCCCTCCTTTTTCTTGTTTCTAGTAAATGAAGAATGACTGTTAAAACAGTTCAGCAGAACATAATTTTAGGTTCTTTGCATGTGGAATCGCCTCATATATAGGCGATTTCAGTATGTGTTACTACCTTGCATCTCTTTTATGTTTCTCAATACTTGGTTCTTTGTCTAGGTTTTTCAGAAACAGCAGCAAAAAGATGTAGCTTGTCTGGATGGGTTTGAAATGAGCTAGAGGGCCATGTGTAAAGAAAGGCAAGAAATAAGCAAGTACATGAAAGAACAGTTTGTGAGTGGAACTGTGCTCCTTTAGCATCTATAATGAAACAGTGTCTGGGAATCCTTGGCCTCAAGGAAGAAAATTCTGTTTCCCTAACCCCTGTTAGGACAGTTAAAGTTGGGCAGCTTTACATTTCCTTACTTTTGTATCTCATTTAATGAATTTTTTTGTAACTGTTGCTCTGAGAATTGTCCAGAGGTGTGAGGCATCTTTGTCTGTCTCTTCTTGTGGGCTGGAGGCTGTTTTGTGCCTGCTGTAGTTAAGTAAAATAGATTTGTAACCAAAGAAAGATCAAATCTGGAAACAAAGCTACATGAAACTTAATATTGAATTATTCCTAACCAAAGATTTCTTTCTCCTGTTATAAGTCTTTGAGCCTAATCGCTCAGATACCATGTCTACAGCTGGTTTGTGGAGTAGCAGAGACATCCCTCATCTTCTCATCCATTCAGGATGGGTTCTTTTTACATCCCCTTCTGTCTTAAACTAATTGTTTTGCTTTCTAGAGCTGAGATGAAATTACTTGTGCTCCTTGAAAATGCTTGTACAGCTTAAATGCAAAACTGATACAGGACATTGCTTCAGCTGTTCATTTTCAGGGTTGTTACAGTGGTCTTGAGTTCAGTGTGGTATTCTGAAAAAGATATACCTGCCAAGTCATAGCTTTTGATAGGGACTGTCTTTGACACATGAAGGACCTACCTCGAGGGCAGGTAGTGGAGAAGACAGAACATTTTCTTCCACGCTACTCTTTGTCACCTTGTGGGTTTCCCACCACTCTTTCAGGCACTTGGATTTTGAAATGGGTGACGAGTCCTTGAGTGGATGTGTGGAGAATGCTTCCTGCTGGCAGTGTTTCTAAAACTTTGCACTTATGTTTGTAACTACTTCATGGTTGAAAAACACTTCATGCTTGAAAACATCAATTGTAGTTCGCACAGTGGAGTAAACTAAGAGTGCATATGGCATCTATCTTAAAAAGAATTCCTCAATTAGTATCTTAAAAGAAATTAGTGACTTTTGCCAACCTGTTTGCTAAGGGTGATAGGTTTTGTGGTCTTGATTTTTGTCTTTCATCTCTGTGCTGAGCACACTTCATGTTGCACTGCTTGAACGTTTTCCTTGGCTCCTGTTTTAAGTTGCAGAAATTTTAGGGCTGGCAGTAGCTCACTGTAGGAGCTCTCTCTGGACAGTTTCCTGGCCCACAACCGGCACACACACGGGGCTTCAGCCATCTGTCCTACAGCAGGAGTTGTATTAGGAGCTTCATGTTGATTCCGTGGTGGTTGTATGTTGTCCAGACAGCAAAATGTATGCCAGGAGAACTCTCTGATGGCAGTATCCATCCCTTTAGCATATTGCTTTCCATCACTAGAAGCAAAGTGCACTTGAGAAGAGTTACCAGTGTCTTCACTTTATAGATGGGGAAACCAGGCATACTGCAGTGAAGTAACTTAGCTGGAGTCACCCACCAGGCCGCTGGCAAGGCTGAAAATAAATTAAGTCTCCTCCATCCTTGTTCAGTGCTCTTTCTACCTTTTCTCCCCTGTCACTCCCCAAATATTTCCATAGCCATCCTATTTCTCTTACACTGTCCCAAAACAAACAACGAGTTGTTTTAAAATATTCCACAGTTCATTTGGTCGGAACAAGGATCCGGACTAAATTCCAAATCAAGCAATTGCATTGTGCCTATTGACATTCTCCCTGTGATTTCAGCTGAATAAATCTCTTTGTTTCTCCCCTAAAGCGTTGCTGTGAATGGCTATAATATTTATACAAAGATTAAAATCCCTTGGTACACCAGATTTGCTGTGCACAGGCTAAATAACCAACATGTACAGCAGATTCTTGTTACATCTTGTTTATCCTTCAGAAAGAAGCAGAAACTTGAGAGAACCTCAAAGCTTCAACCAAGCTTGAACTGTTTTCTTTTCTTGTGAGAGAGCCTGGAAGAGCTTTTGCCAGGCAAAGATGTTGGGGTTCTCCCCTGGCTGCTTTGGCTTCTTTGGAACAAAAAAGACCAAATAGAAAGGAAAGCCTGCGCTGATTGCTGATAGTGGCTGTGGTGCCCTCATCGAATTTAGCCAAGCGTACTGAAAGGAATCATTAACTGCACCCATGAGGCATGTGCTGAAAGTATCTTTAAACATTCCTACTTTTGAGTGTTGTAATACTGCTGTGTTTTTACAAATGTCTTCCAGCAATGAACCACTCTCTCTGCATAGACTGGAAACTTCCATATAAAAAAGCGCTCTGTAAATAAAATGTGATGTGGTAGATGGGATTCTGAGACATGGTAAGAGTATGAGATGCCTAACAGTTTAGAGACACCAGTTGTTTTCTGAACAGTTGTTCTTTAACAACAGGATCCTCTTAGTATTATTTAGCAGTGACACCAAAATAAGCAGAGAAGGCAAAGCATTCTTCTCTGCAAAAAACAGCAGTGAAAAAAACCAGTTTTGCATACTTCTTAATTACCTTCGTTGTCTCACAGAACATAAATACATATATATATGTGTATGTATATGTATATATATATATTTAGAGTCAGTGTTGGATCAAAACTGCAGAAAGGTCAAGAAACTTTGAGATGATGAAACTTCAGGTCTCTGTTCTCTCAGTTTTTTTGCTCTGTGTTGCCGTTTTTCAATTGCTTCTAGCTGTCTTCTTCAGATGGTACCTGACATGCAAACTGGTGTTCTCCCCTCAGTCAAGATGTTTCCCAAGCAGAAGTTTAGTAGGGATGAGCAGTTCTCTGGGAGAACCTGTCTCAGGCCTTGCCTGTTTCTTGGCTCTTGGTTACCTTCAGCTTACCCCCACACCTTCCAGCACCCGGGATGAAAGAAATGCAGCAAAATACTTTTTTTCATTGTGTTTCCATGTTCTCTTCTCTGTGTCAGTGCTCTATGGTCTGGCTGATACTAACTTTCTTTTTGTGAAGGTACTGCATTACCTGGTTGTGAGTATTTCTCTGGAGCTCTGCACTGGTGCAGTCCCAGACACTGATGGACAGCTTCTGGTGTCTCGGACTCCCTCTCTGTCTTACAGAAGGAACGGATCCCAGACCTGAGCCTTAGTTCCACCACAGTTGATCTTCCAAATGAACAAAAGCAGGGGAGAGGAAACCATCTTAAAGTTTTGCACTGTTTTATTTCTTCTCTTGGCCCAGGCACTTTAATCAAACAGAAGTTTCTGTCCATTCTTGGTTTTCAAAAAGTCTCTTACATTTTTATGCATGTACTTTCTTTGGATAATTTCAGTGCTTTTTTTTTTCCACTCTAAGGTGCAATTCAGGGGCTTTACAGCTCTGTGATTTCCACCATCACTACCAGGATCTGCATTTTTCTTTTCTTCCTTACCAAAGGGTTCAGAGGGCCAGATTGACCTCATACACTTTTCTTCAGCTCATTTCCCTTGCCTCCCATTTTCAGTAGCTCACAATGATTTGTCACCTATAGGACCTCCCATCAATCATTAGGATGGATATGACTGACACCTGGCATGGCAGTCCCTCATTTGCTTTTTTGTGGCACAGCTTAGCCCCCTGTTGGCCCTGTCCCAACAGCTGGCAGTGTCCCTGGGATCATTTGGGACTGTTGAAGTTTCTCTTTTGACATGTCTTAGAGGAAACAATTCCATCTCAGCAACATGAGGGCATGTAAGTCCTTCTGATCTTTGGGAACTAAGCTATTCTATTGAAGACTGCTCTTAATTGTTATTCTTTTCCAATTAGTCCCTTCAGCACTAGCAGTCATTCAAGTTTCAGGTCCCACAATTAAGAAGCATGTTAGATATCCAGTGGTATCCCCATTATCCATAGAAATACAACACAAATACCCAGCTGTTCAAGCAAAGTAATTCTGTACCTGCTTCAAGTAGCAACTTTAACAGTATCCAGAGAGTTATGTGTCTCTGAATTTCACAGCTAATTGTGCGTTTTTAAATAATACTGGTTTTATAGCTGTAGTTTCTCAACATTGTACATTTCCAGCATTATTCAACTAGATGTATCCAGAGTATGCGTTGTCTGCTTTTTCATAATGGGGGATTAAAGTCAGAAATGGCAGGAATATAATCTTTGCAAGAGGCTGTTTAGTTAGTGAAATGAACAGAATCAAGAAATTCCTTATATTTCCATCAGAATTCTCCCTTTCAGGTAGACAGTGATATGTGCAACGAATCAAGATATTTTTTAGCTGTCAGTACTGAAAAGTATCACAGGATTCTCTGTGGTACTTTCCTCCCCTCTGAGAGATTGTAGGTGCTTCATGGAGCACAATGAAAATTCCTAAAAATTGCCATAAGGCTGATGTACTTGTCTGTTTCTTGTTGAGTGTCTGTTAAAAATCATTTGTTATGTGAGTACTAGGGTAAAATAGATAAGCAATTTCTTTTTGCAACACTGGAAGTTCTGGTGCCTGCACAGTGACTTGGCCAGGTCACCAGGTTTGAAGGAGGATTGCTAGGTGGGGCTGGAGGAGAAGATGAAAGCAACAGATCTTAGGAATGTGCCTGTGGCGCAAGAGACAAGTGCTTGTGGTAGGAATGGTTAGTCAGAAGAAGTTTGGGAAGAAAGATTACTTCTATATACTAGTTGAAACAAGCATGTTCTTCGTGATATCAACACACACACTTTATATCCTCTCAGATCCTCGTTTTATACACTCATTTCAACGCAGAGTACCTTTCTGCTGATTCTCAGCAGCAAGCTGCTGGTGCCACCATATCAGTCACACGGAATCTTCTAGGAGCTAGTACCTGGCCTGGGGCCTACATGCAGACACTTTCATTTTCCATCAGATATGGCTTCAGTCTCAATCCCTGTCAGCTCTCATGAACACCACCAGTAACTACCAGAGTCAGGGAAAACTGGTGTAACCTGTATGTGCCTATCTTGGATCAAGTGCTTGGAGCCAAGGTGTGCATTTGAACCTTTTTGTGCTTCCATGCAAGAGTTGTTAAATATGTCATATTTTGCTTGTTTCAGACAGTGGGTATTTGTTACTTGCTGCTGTAGTCTACATTGAACATGTGCATTAGGGAAGAGCATTTGCCTCAGAGATCTAGGGAAGAGCATTTGCCTCAGAAATCTCTCCAGCATAGCAATGAGTAACAAGGAATATAGATACAGGTCTCCTGTGGTGGACATAGCACTGGCTGCTGGGCTACTGGGCACCTGATAATATAAAATGCAGACAAGATGATTATTAATTAATTTCAGCCACATTTATCATATCACCAAATTGCAGTCACTTTGGCTTCATAACATTCAGCATCTGTAACAGGGCACTCAGATGTCCTGTTCTGTCCTATTTTGTGCTGCTGTCTGCTCAGACATCACCCCTGCAACTAGAAGGACTTGTGGATGGTACTCTTTAAAAGCACTGATTCAGTTCCAAAATTTTGGTGTTGCAGAGATCTTTTTAACTTCTGACTGCTATTTATTTAAGTAGGTTTTTTTGAGAAATGTGTCACTTTAAATGTCATTGTCAATTAAAGGTTTGAGCTGTCCCTTAGAATTGGATTGCTCATCTTCTAGTTGTAGTACCAAGAGAGGTGGCTTAATTTTAAGGATTTTTTTAGAACCCTTGCTTTTCAGTGTTATGCTGGAAGTAAGGGTTTTACAATTCATTTATAAATTGCAAACAAAATACTCCTCACTGGCCTCCTCTGAATTCCACCAAAATCCTAAAACCTTCAACATTTTAAGAGAATACTTGAGTCAGCAAACTTTGGTTGAGTTTTCTTGGACCATTTTCCCTGCAGATTTCTGTTGTCCCTCTTCTAGTAATGGAACTGTAAAAAGAGCAATTGCTGTATTACAAAGGAGAAGTAAACTCTCACAGCTTTGCATGAGATTGTGCGTACATATGAAGCCAAAAGCAAAGCTGAAGTAATTTCAGAATACGCTGCATTTCTACAAAAAGTAGTTGGCCTCTTTTATTTAGTGGTGCAGAGAGAGTGCCAAGGTTTAATTTGCTATCTCGGACATCACTGTGCATTTGTCATAAACAGCATGTCCCAGTAATGCATTCTAATACTCCTGGTTTTGGAAGGAGGAAGAGGTTGGTTAGTAAGTCCAGTGTTGTTCCACTTTGCCATTTACCTTCCGAAGCAGTAACGCTGTAAACAAGCATAAACCATCCATCTGTGTTACGCTGCTTGTGAAACAGAGTTCATTTAGCTTCCTTTGTGAATACAAGCATACCACATACTGAAATGAGGTGCTCTCAGCCACAGGTCAGTATGTGACAGTGGTAGATACTTCTTGTAGTGCTGACAGCTTCAGTCTCCACCAGCCCCATCCTTCTCTCTCTTATGTGTGTGTGGGGATGTGTGTAGTTGTGTGCACGTGTGTATCGCACAGTGGTAGAAGAAGAAAATACCCATCTCTGGTTATTTAGTACACAGATTTTTATTACTGGATATTTTTAATTGGCTCATAGTTGTCATCAGTGATGTCACAGTTCCACAGACTTTTGGAATGTCTGCTCTGATGTTTGTCTCTCTCTTAACCAAGGGGGACACACTGATTCTATACCAAAAAAAATACACATGGAAAGCAAAACTAAATTATTTTCATCACTGTACTGCTCTTAATAACTGTATACAAAATATGCAAATACCTCTCTTGGTTGGCTGCAGTAGTCCATCTGTTCTGACAGTATCTCATATTAGATTATCCAAGATGTTTGCCAGCATCGGAGTACCTAGCTTTGCTGCAGACCTCTACCAGAAGCAGAAAGAGGCTACATTTTCCAGAGAGAGAGAGAATCTACACAAAGCAAACTAAATAGGCTTCAAGCTGCTAAAAGACTACTTATGTGCCTGGGGAAAAGAAGTAAACAATCTTTTTATGTGTGCTGCTTTCACCATAGCCTTTACAGAGCCCTCTTTTTGTTGTTCTAAAATGCTTCTTTTGCCTGCCAAGAATAAGGATAATTAAATGTCGTTTAAGTGGTGGTTAAAGCTGCATGATAAGAATACCTGATCCAGTTTCATATAGTAAATATGAAAGGAGAACAGTCCTATCAGGCATGCTTGTTACTTCACTGCTGCTGTAAGACTAGCTAAGGAGGAGACTTGAAATAACCAGTTTTCCCCCGCAGTGACATGTGCAGCATCCTTACAAGCATCTCCGGCAGCACGCCTGCCATTTGTGTCTGCTATTTATACAGTAATGCAACTGAATTGAAAAGCAACAGCCTCACACAGACTGATTTTAAAGCAGTGCTCCGGTTTGTGATTTTAAAAGGCAGCTACCAATGAAAACATAAATTTAAAAGAACCCTGGAGGCCTTTCTACTGACCCAGTGCTAACTGTATTTTGAACTAAACCTGTTTTTCCATTCCAAGTCGGATTTCTTTTATGCCAATATATGATTATCACTTCTTTTTAAAAAGTAGAAGTTATTTTTTATTTCCTGACATGCTGAGGATGAGACGACCATCACTACTAACTGTTTCTTTTCCCCATTTCTTAGGAGTTTTTCCTACATGAAAAATAGAAAGTAGTTGTATGGAGAAATGTTTAATTTTGTTCTTTGCAGTGCTGGATAATGTCTTTGTATAAATGCTGTTAGAGCTCATATATTATTTGTGGTAAAACAATGCATGTTCCAATGTGTTAGCCTCCTTTCAGATGAACAGCAAGGCTTGGAGAGCTGTCTGTACCTCGTGAAATTGTTTTTTTTTCTGAAGTATAATGCTTTAAAAAAGCAGATCTGATTATTCATATTAGTCTTCAGATTTCCTTCCCCTTTTCTTTATTGCACAAGGCATTAGCATGGAAACACACTTCACATTTCTCAGGCTTTTGTCTGTGCCTGCTGCTTTGCCTACTGGAAGTGAAACAGTACTACTTCGTTTCTGACATAACTGATTACTATGGAAATTATTACCATGTCATAAACAGAGGATTTCATGTGTCGAATGTGCGGCAGGAGCACAGGTAATTCTGTAAGCTGAAGATTCCTGGTAATAAAGAAAAAGGGAAGAGAAATGCAGAAAACACAGGATGCCTGTGCAAAATCCATTGTTGCAGATTCTTTTTCAGAAGGCATAACCTGCAAGAGCATGGGGATCAGTCAAGCGGTTTGCTGGGGTTCTGTGGTTTTAAATGAGTAAGAAGATAAATGTGAATTTGTGCTTCAAGAAATAATTGTTTTGTTTTGACTCCAGCAGTTGGCACTGGCCAAAGTGACTTCCGAGGGCATTCGATGTATGTCCCAGATCACTGTTCCACACTAGGGAGACTAGACAGCTATCGCTCTGCTATGCAGCGCTCTGAAACCAAGGACACCAGCTGCCAGACGGAGGAAGTTAAAGTTGTGCCCCCTTCAATGAGAAGAATACGAGCGCAGAAAGGACAAGGCATTGCAGCCCAGATGTCTCAATTCTCCAGTTCATCTGGAAACATGTCAGTGATGAGTGATTCTGCTGCAGTTATATTTGCTTCTCGGCAAAATAGCGACATAGGTTTTCACAGCTTGCCTCGGGCTGGTGCAAGAGTGTCTCTGCAGTCCCTAGAGCAGACACAGAGCATCTCTAGGCAGACAGAAGACATCGCTGGCTCTTTACCCTACCAGATAAGTAAATTGCAAGTGGATGATAGTGTTGTGCATCTGAGGAGTAATTCCACCACAGGGACCCTGTCGAGGCCAAAGTCTCAAGAGGTGAGAAGCTATGATAGTGAAAAGTCTGCAAGCCCAGCATGTGTGGTTTCTCCTCATGCCACCTACTCAACGAGCATCATACCCAATGCAACACTGTCATCCTCTTCAGAAGTTATTGTTATTCACGCTGCCCAGAGTGTTGGATCATTGGATAATAAAATTACCAGCTCCACTGCCTACTCAAAGCCAAGAGACAATCCTGTTGCCAGCAGTGCAGTAAGTGGGAAGGAAGATCATCATTCTTCAAGCGGTAACTGGAGTGAGAGTAGCTCCACACGTCACTCACAGACATCAGATACCATCCCATCTAATGCCGTCATGATGCTTTCTCTTGGTGACTCTGCTGTGTCTCTTAGCACTCCTGGAAATGCAGAGGCTGGGTCTCAGAGCATGGACTACAGCTGTAGGAACAATCTCACTTTACCAAACCCTTCCCAGGACAGTGATGGTAGGAGTGATTCTAGCTGTTCAGGAGAGCGAGCACAAGCAGCAGTGAACAGCACAGAGCATTGGCTGTACAAGTCTGCAGAAAACAGTGAGACTCCTTCACACAAGGTGGTTTGTACCACACCAGGCTGTGCCACTCCTGGTAGCAACATGAGCAGCAGCAGCCTGGAGAGGACTTCAGTCAGAGATGATTCTACATCTCTGTATTCTGTGGACCATGATGGTTATTATGGTTCCGTGCATATGGACTCTGGACTGAAGTCAGACATGTCTTGTGATAGTAGTAATGGTTTTGGGAACTCCAGAGACAGCGTGATAAATGTCTTCGAAGGAAAGGAGAAGAAACATCAGGATGACCAGTCAGGCCAAGGTGAAAAATCCCTTGTAAGAAACATCTCTCTGAAAAAGGCAAAGAAGCCGCCTTTGCCACCATCCAGAACAGACTCACTCAGAAGGATGCCCAAGAAAAAAGCCCAGTCAAATGGACAGGTACTTGATGAAACCCTCATTGCCACCCTTCAGCATTCTCTGCAGTTGAATCTCAAATGCAAAAACGGCAGCTCCCCTTCCCAGAGTCCCTGCAGTGATTATGAGGATCCCTGGGTGTTGCGCTCTCGCAGCCAAAGCTCAATCAGTGCAAGCAGCAGCATGATGTCCACCACCGCTCCAAACCTCTACTCCATCTGTACAGTCACTCCCTCTCAGAGTGAAACAAGTAGCATCAGGTCAGAGTATGCAGACCAGTGGGGTTACTACAGCGACTATGCAGCCGTGGCAGATGACCAGGTAAAATCCCCAGTGACCCATTCTGCCAGTACATCATCTGCTCTCAGCGATTACAGCATCAGCCACTTCAGTGATGGCTCAAGGGCTTCTGTGCCACAAGTGCCCAGTGGACTGTCCAAACCAAAGAGCGCTTCTCCGGAGAAATCCCATCGAGTCACATCGCCATCGAGCGGGTACTCCAGCCAGTCCAATACACCAACTGCACTTACTCCAGTGCCTGTAATTTTAAAATCTGCATCATCAGGAAATGGGAAATCCAAGCTGAAGCCTAAAGTGCCTGAAAGGAAATCCTCTCTTCTGTCTTCACTCTCCATGTCTTCCTCCTCCACTTCTCTTTCTTCAAATACATCTACTGAAGGGAGCATGAGTGTGAAGAAACTGGACTCCACCCTGAGCTCTGCTTTGGATTCCGGAGCTCCCCCTCCACCACCTCTTCTTCCAACACCTCCTTCACATTGCCCTGAAGTTTCTCCTTCCCCTCCCCCTCCTCCAGAAGTCATGGATCTGTCACCACTGCCAGCCTCTCCCACATTCCCCCCTCCTCCACCAGAAGCTGATGCAAATTCTTCCTTTGCCCAGACTGTCCCATGGTTTCCACAAGAAGCCTCCATCAGTTCATTCTCTTCCCCTTGTCCTCCTCCTTCCATTTTCCCCTTAGCTGTCCCGCCACCAGCACCACCTCTTGATCCCAAACTAACAAAAGGTGCAACAATATGCCTGCAGTATTCTTTTAAGAAACGTAGCCAGGATGAGTCTTGCTACAGTCCAGTGAAACAGCCACTCAACAAGCAAGATCCATCGAGACCTGTGATGCCCTTAGTAACTACCAAAGCATTGCAAATGGTGCAGCTGAGGTCTGTGAAAAAAGCGACAGAAGGTGAACCATCACCTGAATCTGCTTCTGAAACTGCCTCTCAGGAAAAGGGTGCTGTAAATTCATTATCTCATTCTTCCCTAAAGCCATCTCTCTCACTAAGACTCAGCAGCAGCTTAGGCGAAGAGGAAATGAAAACTCAAGGCACTTCATTTAAAAACTCAATTCAAGCACTGGCTCGGGGTTCTCCTGTTGTTCTCTCTGATAATGTACCTGCACTTGACAGGGATCAAAAGCCTGCGAGTGCTGTGGGTCTAAACAAGTCTTTTGAAGCTGATGCACTGGGGACAACTGGTGAAGACACACCTGAGCCTTCAGTGCCGCGTGAAGACCTCCATTCTGGCATGTCACTTCAGGGGTCACCCGACAAGACTCAGGTCATATTGCCAAGCAAGAAACCACCTCCTATTTCGAAGAAACCCAAACTGTTCCTTGTTGTACCACCTCCACAGTTAGATCTTACAGTGGAGAAAAAAGCTGAAGTGAGTGATACTGTCAGAAGCACATCAAGCCCAACTAAGAGAGACGCTGTGCTTGCACACTGCGAGGAGGCGAGAAATTGTCTTACAGATGGACTCAGTTCTAGCGAGATGGACTCTGGCAGCCTGGTTCCTGAGGGAGGAGCTGCTGGATTCACCTTCTCAGAGACAGTGGGAACTAATGCCTTTGCTGTACAGCCTGCTGCATCACCAGTTCAAGAAGAACCCAGGCAGGAGGAACAGTCTGCTTTTGATGAAGGAAGCAGTTCAGGCAGCAGCCAAGACAGCGGCAGTAACACCGACGGGCACCTATCTCAAGAGAACAAAACTGGTGAGTCTCTTTCTTTTTGCCTTTTTTTTCAGATGCAGCAGTATTTTAAAGAAGCTGGGGAGTGAGAATAGCAATCCTAGCATTAAGGTGGGCTTCTGTAGAGAAAAGGACCTCTTGCAATAATTACAACTATAAGCCTAAGGAAAGTTGGAGGGACCTGATTAATACTTCGTGAGATTTCTTACAATTCCTTTCTGAGTTCTCATTATTGCAGACATGGAAAGAAAATGATGCTTTATGTGATTGTGCTGAGATTTCATGCTATGAAAATGTGGTTAGCTTTTTTAATTTTGATTTTGCATTAGTAGAAGCCATACACATTTTCTTTCAGCGTTGTTCTCTATGTGTGTAACCAAGCACAGGCATTTTGTGCACTGCAGTTTCCTCAGCAAGTGCTGTTCTGAAATCACAGCAATGATAGCAGTGCACTCACTTGATCAGAGGCAGTGTGAGCAGGTTTCAGGACTGTATGCCTGTTGGGTTCCCATGATGGACTGACAGTATTGTTCATTTTCTTTGCATAGGGGAGGTGTTTGAATTGGATACAGCACATAGTTCATTCCTGCCAAGCAATAGTTATGGGGAAGAGGCGGACGGAGTGGCAACACCAGCGAGACCAAGGACTACTGAAGATCTTTTTGCAGCCATTCACAGGTACTGCAGAAATCACCCTTCCCACAGTCACGTCCTGTAGTTCTGTCAGAAATTAATTTAATGTTTGCTAAAACACCCAATTACAACAGTCATTGCTGTAACAGAACGCACGCATTTATCAGCTTTCTAGTAAGGTGATATATGAAAAAGATGTAGAGCAATAAAACACAAGTTCTTTAAATATATTTTAATAAACTCTGAACTAAAAGCTATCAGATTAAATCAATGTAAATTGTATTATAAATATCCTGCCCCTTAAAATATCAGTTACGTCTAGTATTTATTGTACTGTTCTCAATCTGCCATATTAACTCTACTGTTGCTTTTTCTGTGTATCTTTTTGTTTTCATTCTTGTTCTTCTCCATCTCTTTTTACTCTCTTCGCTGCTTATATGGTGCAGTTTGGGACAGAGGCTCAACGCTAATGCTTCATGGCAAGCGTGGCTGAAACTGGCAAGTAACACAACATGTCAGTCATATGGCAAAACATATGGCAAACGCTGGATTATAGTTTGCCATAATCCAGCCTGAGGTCGGGTGTCTTGTGTCAAACTGGTTCATGAATGAAATGTGCTATACTGGCTCTATTATCAATGACATTATTCATTTCCCTTAAAAACAAAATCACCTTCAATAGGCAACTAGATTTTTATGCTGTTCACCTGAGGTTCTAAACAAAAAAAAAAGAAGGCTTAAAACCACAAAATGAAATGTGTGCACCATTTAAACAGTACACACAGAAGACCATTACCACTTTGAACTACTGAGCTTGCTTTTAGACTAGAATCGATGTAGTGGTAGTGCCATCTTGTGGCTTTGTCTTTAATTTCAAAAGGTACAGGAGCCACCTCTTTACCTGATCACAGAGAACACCTGGCAGCACCTGTATAGGTTTATTTAGGTTTAGGCAGTTTGTGAAGCTGTATATGAGTTCTGCACTAGGAGTACTGAGGGATGGGGAAAGCCTGTTGTGAGAACGTGGCTGGGAGACTGCAGCACTTGGGATGCAAATGCTGTTCTCGATCTTAGCAAATGCTGTTCTAGATCTTTGAAACTATTCTGTTTCAGATGTTACAAAAATTCCATATATATGATACTGACTTTTTACAACTCATGGTTACTCCTTAGGACTTGGCTTGTGGGAGCTGTTCTAAAAATGGTCTGTTGCATTTGTGTTGCATGGCACCTACCAGGACTGCAACAAATCTGTTTTTAGAATGAAGTATTCTGGCCAGTAGCCCTTCTCCATTCTGTATGCAGATAGGGAGTGGATCTCTGTGTGTAAGCACATACATGCAATTCATGAGATTATGGGGAAATGGACAATGGAACTGGATGTGACATGGTAAAACTGCTTCACACATTTGTTATTAAGACCTTGCTTTTGCTGGCTTTAGACTTGACCTGCTATCTTCCTTGGTTGTTAATTAATTAAAAATGGCTTGGTTCCCCCCCACACACACTATTTGTAAAAGGTGTTATTTTGGGGATTGGCACTCCTGAGTATGTGCTTTGGAGTAAGATGAGAAATTTAGTGGTATGTATGTTAAGGGCAGGAAGAACAATCTAAGTTTAAGTCACAGTTTTCTTTGAATATGTACCCTATCTCAGTCTGAAAAGCCACCAAAACCAAATTTGGTTCTTAATTTTAAGTTTCTGACATAATTCATACATGCTGAGAAAAGCATGGACTGCTCTTCACTGCATTCTAGCAGTCTAGCAATTCAGCATCAAACCAGGATAACAGTCTTGCCCTAATGATCTTTGCGACTGAATTTTGCTTTCTGTGTATTTTAAATTTCATTTGGGTTTTGGCAGCAGTACAACCCCAGCACTGTAGTGTTTAAAGATACCCATAGGCAGCCAAAACCCTAATGAAGGGGAAGTCTTTTCCCTGTAACTAACGCTTGCACATGTTCACATAGAGACTCAGAGAGAATCCAAACACCAGATTCACTTGCTGCCTACAGTACTGACACACAGTTGAATCCAGACAAGGTTCTTATGTTTGCCACTACTAAAGGCATCATTTTATCCCTGTGCTATCTTCTGGTGTCCATTCATCCTCAGGCTGACTGGATGCTGGCATTGCATTCTTCTTCCAGAAAGGCAGGTGGAGGCAGCAGCAGCTGAAAATAACAGCTGTTACACCTGCCTGTGGGGGCATTGTAAGTGACCTGTGCATAAACTTCATTGCTAGAGAGACAGCATCGCTCCAAAGTCTTGGCAGAGTTTACGGCAGTGTCTGTTGCTGCCCATCTATTCAGCTGACAGATCCTGCTACTTTGTTTTCTGGGGGGAAGGATTATTACCAGTAGGCTGCAATGCATAAAGTCATTTGAGCTTGCCTTGGCAAAATCTCAAGGCCTTTAAGAAAGCAGAGCTAAAGATCACATTTAAGTAGAAACCTGTTCTACAAAGGGGAATGATCTGTATTGAACACATGCTTGATAAAAATTCATACCAAATTACAGCATGCTAATCTTGTAACAAGTCTCCTGACTTGTTTAAAACTTTGGCCAAAATTAGCCTTTATACAGTGTTTTTGAATTAATTCTTGCTTAGCCTTTAAAGAAGCAAAGCAGCTTTGCTGCAGATACCAGGCATGTAAAACATTTCTTTAAGCTTTCTAATAATGGGAAAATGGGGCAATAGAAGTCCAGTTTCCACTAATTCCCACCTCCATAACTGCTTCTTAATTTTGTTTTTGTTATCCCTGCACTTTAGTTGAAATTAAAAAGCACTCCATCCTTTCATTTGGAAAGATAACTTTCATGTCAGGAAGTTGGTCTCTCCTTCATTTAGTCGCAGAGTTGCAATGACAGAGCACCAGCAGAACTGTGAATTTTGTCTGTGCATCTTAATAGAAGCTGGGAGACTCAATTTTCACTATTAAGTTAATATTTAGGTCAAGGAGGCAACTTTTATTTTTTAAATTATTTAATCCAGAGTAGTCGCCTGTGGCTCCCTTTACTCCATCTTAACTTCAGCAGCAGTGCACTGCAGTATCCTTTTCTAAAAGCAAGTGCATTAAACTGCACTTCTAATTCTCCAAAGAGCATTAAATGAAATAGCAGACCAAAAGAAAACCAGAAAACCCAAACATACTGTAGATGACGTATTTTTAATCAGGTCCCCAAACTAAGAGACAAATGGCACTGTGTACAATCTTTATAATGCATTAACTTAGCAGTTGAACACTGACTCCGGAAAACCTGATTCACTAAATTTGCTGAAGTGTTTTGGACATCGTGTTGCCAGTTTTAGTAGTTTCTTTGTACCAGATTTGCAGAAGAAGAACAATAAAATTTAGCTTAGACGTCTAATACTGCATTAATGCCTATACAGTTTTGGTGGTGTTCTTACTCATGCTTTAGATTTAGATCACTTCTCCCTTATCCCTCTCTCTGCTTTAGTTTAATTCATTGTCATCCCTTTAAGATGAGTTTAATTAGGAGAGGTAAATCGTTTAATTTTTTGTTTTGTCCTCTTTTTTTTGCCATTTTTCCCACTCAGATCCAAAAGGAAAGTCCTTGGCCGTAAAGACTCAGAAGACGATCGTACCCGCAACCACTCTCCGTCGCCCCCCGTAACTCCCACTGGTGCTTCCCCAACCTTAACTGCCCTTAAACAAGCCGGATCTATCCAGAGGAGCGTTCGCAAGAGCAGCACCAGCAATGACAACTTCAAAGCCCTGCTGCTGAAGAAAGGGAGCCGCTGTGACACCAGCTCTCGCATGTCTGCGGCAGAGATGTTGAAGAACACGGACCCGCGGTTCCACCGGACAAAGATGGATGTGTCCCCAGATGTTTCTGACAGCCCTGCCAGCTGCTCACCCAGCAAAAGTAAACGGGCCCAGGAAGAGTGGGCCAAGAGTGAGGGCCTGATGCCAAGGAGCATGTCCTTTTCTGGCACTAGGTACGGCCGGTCCCGGACACCCCCCTCTGCTGCCAGCAGCAAGTACAATGTCCGCAACCGCATCCAGAGCAGCCCCATGACCGTCATCAGTGAAGGAGATGGGGAGGTGGTGGAACAGTCAGAGGGCAGGGTCCGAAGGACTTCAGAAGAGCAGCAAGAGAGACAGCTTGATATGTTTAACAGTGATGAAATGGACATGAATGACTTTCCGTATGCTGAGGAGGCAGGCTGCAAGGAGACCTTGGATCAAACCCATCTAGACTTACTGACTCAACCAGGTACTTCAAGGAAGTATCTAAGGCCCTCAGCTGAATGAAAGTTATAAGACAGTGACAGAAGGCATTGGATATTAGTCTAGAAAATGACAGAGGACTAGATTCCAGAAGAAAGCCCAGACCAGGACAAGTTTACTTTGCTGAGCATTTAATCCATGAACTGCATGTGTATGTTTAAATGCTAAAGCAATGATAGTTCTGCATGGTTGGGGTGGGGTGGGGAGGACTTGTGTTGAATGAGTGGTCTGTGGCTTAAAGGAAGTTAACAGTTGAATTTTGTTTGTGT
>JANRGW010001986.1:0-49552 GCA_024733675.1 Psilopsiagon aymara | reverse complement strand
GGAAGTTGTGAATGCTCCATTGCTGGCGGTGTTCAAGGCCAGGTTGGACATAGCCTTGGGTGATATGGTTTAGTGTGGGGTGTCCCTGCCCATGGCAGCAGGCTTGGAACTAAATGATCTTAAGGTCCTTTCCAACCCTATCTATTCTATGATTCTACTTGAGAAACTGTGATTGTTGTAAATTATTGTGTCAACTGGGAGCTGCAATGTAGTCAAAAGTATTCAGAAAAAGGAAAGGCCAGATTTCTATAGTCGGTACAACAGTCACCAACTAGGGAGTGATAATGATTTTAATATATATACCTTTTCCTAAAGTCCTAACACAAAGCACATTGCAGAAAGAAGATCTTAAAGACAACAAGATCGTGTGCACCAGGAAGCATGTGGCCTGGAGCAGAGGTCATGCAGTAGCACACAAGCGAAAGTGTAGTTCTGGGGTAGCTTATATCCACTTGCAAGCCATGGGCATGACATGCAGTACCAAACTACTGGCAATCCAAGATGGAACTGGCATATTCCTGTACACAGCACACTTTATCCATTATCCAGGCTGTTATTCAGGATAAGTTGAAAGGACTTGGTCCCTGTTTCTGTCACTGGCCTCGTTAATGGTAATGAGAAAATCACTTGAGAAAATTCTGGACAGAAAGGTCTCTGTGATGTATCATACAGGTGAAAAGGTGTGCCTCAGTGTAGTAGTCACGAGGCTTTAGCCCTTTATTTATTCCAACACAGAACACTGACAAGACTGGTTTTCTCCATTTACTGATACAGCTTTTTGCCAGATTTGTCAGACATGGAAATTGTGGCATGTGGGGACATGAAAAGCAGCTGACAGGTTATTTCTCTGAGTTTAAAAAGACACAGCACTACTTCGTTTCTAGACTGTTAAACGCAAACCTAAGCAAGTGAGTTTGTGTAAAACTAAAGCCTTTTCTGAAGTGCAGGTCTGGAGCCCAGGACTGACTATGCAATAAATTGGTCATCTAATTCATGGCATGAGTTTCTTGTGTGACGTGACAACCTCTGTAGACCCAGGTTGGATTTTGGGAACAAAGAATCTCAAAAATCACTTTCTGTGCCACAAACATGCTGTCTGAAATGATCATCAGTGTCTGGGAAATTGTAGTGACTTCTTAAATGCAAAACTGTTAGTCCATGTCAGAAGTTACCTATAATACTTGCTGAGAAAAGAGGGAAGAAACCATCTTGACAATAAACTGAAAATGTATTCCTCAAAAGTCATTCTGGTTTTTACTCTTGTTTGTCAGACTTTTCCTTCTTTGGATAAGCCACACTTCATGTCATCTAGTAATTTATGTAGGCTGCCTTAGCAGTATTCTTTCAATGGTATTTCCTCATCGAGCTTCAAACATCTTGCTAACATCAGGATTCCTTTGTGATACTGGTGTATCTTTTGAAAGGCCTGCTAAAAAGAATAAATATGAAGGGAGTCTAATCCTAATTGGTTTTTATGCCCTGGTCTGTAGACTGTGAGCTCCTGAAGTTCATCTGTCTGGGAAAATGCCATCAGTGGAAGCAACTCCTGCTCTGGTGCCAGCCCACATATATGCCTGACAGCACAGGGGCCTCCAGCCTTGCTGGCTCTTCAGGTATTGCAGGCAGCTGAAACCTTCTGGTTTTCTTGATTGTGGATTCAGAGGAGTGCTTCCTGCAGCTGCATTTCTCTCACCTCTTCTAACAAAATCTGCCAGTCCTTCGACTCCACTACCTTTCCTGCCTGTTAGTATGTCTGCTTTCCTTAATCATAATCCCAAATGCTTTCTTTCCATTCTCCTCCAGCAGAATTCCAGGGACGGACCCTGACCTCCAAGCTCTTGCTCACCACCCCGTTTCCTACTCAGCTCTCACAAACTAGAAGATCAGTTCTGTGTTCTCAGCCACCCCACCTTACACCCATGAAAGGACTGCAACCAGCTATGGATAGTGGCGACAGCGCTTAGCAATGATGGTATGGATGGGCACTCCCAACATGCTCTTATATGCATGGTGGGAGATGTCTTTGCTGCCAGCACCTAACATCAATTTGTGCCCATAGTGTGGCAGCCTCTCCTATAGCCTGTTACCCTACACCTTCCAAGACTGTCTTGGAACAGTCTGTTATACTGTGCTCTCTTCATTTGCAAATATTTGGGTTTCCCAAATACCTGTGAGAAGAGATGGTCCTGGGACAAAAGGAAGCATGTATTAAATACCTTTTCAGTGAGCCAACTGGTAAGATAAATGGCCAAACATCTGAATTTGCATTTCTCAAGAACTTGATGTCCTGAGAAATGCTACCTGGAAAAGAATACCTGTTTAGGCATCAAACATGACCTAACTGGAAATACTGAAAACAACAGACAAGATCTGTGGTTTTTCTTGCAGTCTTCAATTGCACTTTTCACCAGCCTGTAAGGTGAGAAGATACTGGAACCTGGAATTCAGTTTGTTTCCTTCATATCTGCAAAGAACACAGGTTTTTTCCTCTCCTCCTTGGCTCCTGTTGGCACAATGTTTTTATTGTGATATATGAACAACCAGTGTGGGATAATAACGGAAGGCTGGTGAGGAGGATTATAAACATGCTCGAGTGACTTGCAGCTGGGGTGTAGAAAAACACATACATCACAGTAATTGTTGTTTAGCCTTGTGTGTTTGACAAATAGAACATCTGTGTTTAGATAACACAGGCCTGTCATAGACTTAGAGGCACCCTATCAGACATGCCTGAGATTCCTGCCCCCCTGAGGAAAAGATCAAAGCACAGTGGTAAACTGAGCTTGCGTGAATTCCTGATACACAGGCAGAACCAGCAAGTCTGACGATCCTCTAGCATGGACCGAGCTCTGTGGTGCCTGCTTCCCTGCCTGTGTGCCCCTGCTTGGGTGCTGCTTCAGGGATCCCCTGGTTGGTGAGGTAATGAAGATAAACTTACTCTTTGCATTTCAAGCATGGGTTTGTGGCTGTTCCTGTGTCCTGCCTGTGCTGACTCACACAGCTAAGTAGGGAAAACGTGTGATTATAGAAAGTAATATGTAATCTGATGTGATAAAATCTACATAAATTGTGGCCTTTGTAAGGATAAAAAGAAAAATTGGGGGAGGTTTGCATAAGAATCACCCCAGTGGATGCCTATGGTAAGTGGGTAATAACTTTTGCTCTATTACAGGCTAATTGAGACCAGGCTCTGGCTCTAGCTAGTGCATGGTTTATTTGGTACAAATGAAACCTCAGCTCCCTAACACATGAAAGTAGATACTAGTTTACTAAGTTTATTATTCTGGAAATTACAAAGCTTTTGGCTGCACCACACAAATTAATCCACACCTGTCGGACACACTCATTTCTGCTCCTTCTTCAGTGGAGCTGGAGATACTCAGTTCTATCAGATTATTTCCATCATTCTGGTGTTTGAGCGGCATTAACAGGAGACTGCAAAGGTGGACACAAAGTGGATGTGCACCAGGCTCACTGCGGCACCACCTATATTTTCATCCCTTTAGAAGACCAGGTAAGTAAAAACAGCTCAGTGGCACATAGAAACTCATGGTTCAGCTAAAGAGCATGGAGTTCAAGCAAACATCTGTCTTAGGGGCTTGTTCAAAGGCTGCATTTGCTCCTTTAATTGTGTACAGGGGGCAATAACACCACAAATAAAACTAACATAACTTCATTGTTCTGCCATAGTTCTGTGGGCATCAAAATACAATTTTTTCTGTTCCTTCTTCTTGTGTATTCTCTGCTGCGTATCACAGTGCACACTGCAGTAACATGCTCACCGTATTTATGGAGTCTCTTCTACATGGATTTTCTTGGTGTCTTAGAAGAGACAAATACTAGTTTTTCCCTTAGTGAGGTCACCATCATGGTCACTTTGAAACTTTAGTTCAAGGAAACTGAAACTTTATAATTTTGGAATTATTTAATGTCATGCAAATTTGACAAAGAGGCCATAACAGGGCAGAAAAGCCAGTGGGAGGAGAAGACCGTCACCCCATGCAATATAATTGTATCACTTCAGTTTTCTGAAGAAACCTTGCTACCTGGCCCCCCCTTTCTTCTCAGCCTATGTGGAATGCTCACAGCACTGCGACCAAATGCAGTATGTCTGAAGGATCGATACTGGTCTTGAACATCGTTTGCTTTGTAGCAAGCCTATCAGGAGTTGGGGGGCAGCTCTCCATGGGCACTTTTACAGCCTGACAAGAGTGTTCCTGTCCCTAGAAGATACTTATTCATCTCAGTTTTCTCCTCTGAACACTGGAAAAAGTTAAATTTACTCACAGACAGGCACAGGTAAAGACCACAGCTGCCTGTGGGATTGGAATGGCTAGGCCAGGTGGTAGCTGCTAAGTAATTCTCAAGGAAGTCAAGAGCAGCACTAGCACTAATTGAAACTAGCCAAGAAAAACAGATTTTGGCTACATAATGATTGCTTAAGGGTTCCTTTAAATCCTGGGAACTCTTTGATTGCTCTGCAAAAACCAGGCCACAGGTGAAATCTTATTATACATTAATTTGGGAGTGAGCTTTGAAAAGTTCACTGAAGATAGCCGTTACATCTGAAGACATCTGTAATGCTGAACCTTGCTTTCCTGGGGCTTGTCACGCAATGTCTGTTACAGGTATTATTAAATGTTAAATTACATTGCAATGTCTGTTGCTGTTTTACTGACTGTGGCCCAGAATGGGGTCCTTTTGTTGGAAGGATCTCTGCTTTTATAATGCTGTGTCAGGGGAAAATCTGTTGCACAGGGAGCTACATCAAAGCTGAAGAAAGACCTTGTACTTGTATGGAAAATGGCCATGCAAAGCCTCTCAGTACAGTTGTATTTAAGTAGTTTTAATGTAGGTCAAATGTTCAAGTTGCTTTAAGTAGTATAGGAATTGTTCTCTTGGTGTTTGTTCTTCTGTACAAATTGCATTTAATCTGAAGTTACAAGTTCCGGAGTAGTGCAAACAGTGGAACCAGAGTATGCATACACAGACCTTCAAGAGGAAGAAACTGGAATGTAGATTTAGGAGGAGCCACGTTAAATGCTTTTTCTGGTGATCGAGGTGTGGCTTTAAAGCCTGCTCCATTCTTGTCCTTAAACTGACTGCTGAAAGGACTACTCCTAACCCATTAAGCTTCTCTGCCCTTGATTCAACAGCTAGTTTGAGGGTGCCCTGACTGTGAGATGTATGGAGGCTCTGGATTAAAACTAGAGAGCAGTAGGCATTATCTTTGTTAATTACCAGACCCTCTGCAAGACAGACTCCCTGCTCTCTTCACAGCCAGGCCTGTGAATCTGCTTCAGGACTGCTGCACTTTAGTGAATTCAGGTAATGAAAATCACCGCTGACTGACCGTTGTGGCCGCGCAGCAAGCTTTCAGGATCCAACAGGTACTTGGTGACATCTAGGAAACTGTTGGCATGTTCAAGCTCTCTCCTCGGTGTTGTGAAAAGCATTCCTGCTCCTCCTACATAGGCACCACTTGCTTTTTGCTGCCTGTACCTCCTCATGCCATCGCCTTGTTAGGGTACCTGCTGGCCATGAACACCCCTGACGAAGGGGTGTGGGTTTGGGACATGGAAGCCAATGCTGTACCAGGCTTGGAGGGCTGTGTGGGGAGTTCAGTCAGGAAAACTGAGACAAAACTCAAGCTTTAGCCTACTAAGCAAAGTATCGGTATTAAGTATTTACAGCTGCGCTGATTAGCAGATACTTGATGTTCAGTATGGTGCTACTGAACTGTCTGGGGGGTTTGGATGGAGCTGCTGCTTGGACCTGCAGAGCACCCCTGTTGCTCCTGGGTGACTTTGGCAGTTTGTTCTAATTTCCAGCAACTCGAAGCACACAGGAACACATCTCCTGCCTGCCTTAATTAGCAGCCGGGTTTAAAGGTGCACAAAAGCCCTTGTACTGTTAAGAGGCAGCTGACAGCATAACTATTGACGTGCCAGTCATTATTCATCACGGCAGTTGTTCTGCTGCTTGGGGCACGCACGAGAGGAAAGGGACTTTCTCTGCAACTGTCGCCAACGTAGAGTGGAGACTACCGGAGCGGACAAAGCGCACTGAGCAGCTCGACTGAAGCGTGGCCATGCCCACATACCAACCCCACCGCCATCTTGAACACACCTCCTCTCCCCCCCGCCACCCTTCCCGCCTTTTATGGCCTGGCTGCCATTGGCTGCTTGGTGAGAGGGGGCGGAGCCAGCCTCCTGGGCGGGGCGGGGCTGGGCGGTGGTGCAGCCGGGTCCGTACGTCCGCCCGCCCGCCCGGAGCTGGGGACCGTGCCGGTTGCGCTCCGCGCCCGTCTCGCCGTGCTGGCCCCGTCAGGCGCGTTTGCCCTCGCCCTCCCCCTCCCCTGGGGCACTACGACTCTCAAATTAACCTCCCGCTCATCGGCTAACGCGAGTTTAAACTCTGGGGGTGAGCGGTGCTTCTCGGCGCAGGGGCTGGATTGTCAGGGGTGTCGTAAGGATACAGAGAGCGAGTACACTTTGCCAAAATTTGCGGTTTAAAACGGCGTGAACTGGGAAAATACCAGTTGTAGTGGTACGTATAGTTGGGTACTGTTGCAGTAATTGGTAAAAATTACTAAATGAAGGCGTACATCTTTGAAAAGGGCTGGTACTGCCCTGGGGGCAAAAGAATGGGAGTTGGGGAGTTACTGTAATTCCCTAGGGTTAGCCGGCAGCGAAATCCATCTCCTTCAGAGCAGCTCATGGGTGTGCTGATGTCCGATGTGCCCAAACACGGTGAGTCTGCGAGAAAGTGGAATTAAATCTCAGTATGTAGTGTTAAACATGATAGCAGATACCTACCTGAGGGAGAGAATGTCTTTCCGTGCTCTCCTTCCCAGGGAAGCGGATTGTCATTTTAATGAAAATTTGTTCTCAGCTTTTCAGAAATCAGTCTGATCATCCTAAACACAAGCCATTCTGGAAATAGTCTTGCGACAAAGCTGGAAAGTTGCACTTATTGGAAACTAATGCGCTTGGTGTAGACACTTTGGAAATACTGTAAATAGCCCCAGGTAACACTGAAAATCTGTCGATAGATTAAACTGGACAAACCAGAATCATAAATGTCTCTACAATTGTGTGGCTAGCTGGCTGGGGTGGGGGTGCTTGGATAGGGTCCAGGTAGCTGTCAAAATCACAGAATCACAGAATGGTTTGGTTTCTGAAGGGCCTTCAAGATCATCCCATTCCAGCCCCTGCCACAGGCAGGGACACTTTCCACTAGACCAAGTTGTTTAAAGCCCTGTCCAACTTGACCTCGAACACTGCCCTGAATGGGGCAGCCACAGCTTCTCTGGGCAGCCTGTGCCAGTGTTGGAACTCATAGTGAAAAATACTGCGTTACTTCAGTGATGTTGGCTAAAGAGAGCGAGCTGTTCATGTGGAGCTCTTGGATACAGTATGCAGCCATGCTTCATACTTACAGCATAACGTGTCTCTTATTTCCAAAATCTCTGTTAGATGTTATATTTAAAATAAGGACTGCATAAGCTAGGTAAAGAATAACAGATTGGAAAAATAAGATGTCTAAGTTGCAGGATGTCCTGCAAAGCATAAAATGGAATTCCAAGTTATTCCTTGTGCTCTAGTTCATATCTGTCATGATTTTAGGAAAAGGAAGTAAAATTTACTTGTGCCTGATTTAAAGAGAGTCTACCAAAACTCCTGGCACACACGTCTAGATATATCATAGAATCATAGAATAGTTAGGGTTGGAAAGGACCTTAAGATCATCTAGTTCCAGCTCCCTGCCATGGGCAGGGACACCTCACACTAAAATGATGGTGCCAGTCTGATGGTAGATGGCACCAGTGTGTTAACTTGCTACTTTTGTAATAAAAGCGTGGCAGGATTTGGGAGGTATCTGAAAAATACTATGTGAGAGACAGTCATTCTCTATATTTGTGGAGACAATAGCAGTTCTTGACTAGTTATAGAAGTGTGTCAGTCTTGGTCACAAGAAATATTGGTCAAAAGTTGTCTGAATTGTAACTAAGTAACTGGAAAGCAGTTTAGAATGATGAGCCCAGGGTTGGGTTTCAGGTGCTACTGTGGTTAAAGGTAAAAAAGAGATCGCGCTGACAACAGTGTAACTCATTCCAGAACAAAGCAGATCTTTTTAAGGCAAAATACATTCAAATCGATACGACAAAGGCAGAATTTTCAAGCATATCTGTACAATTTTGCTGAAATCAGTGGAGTATACAGACACCAAAGGCAGAAGTGGTTTACCTTTGAACCTGAAACCTTTTTACCTTGATGATTAGGTAGCACATGTTGTTTGGGGCTCTTGTACTTTTGCGTCTTTCCTTGTAGGTGACAGAAACTCCATGTACCAAATATTAAGATAGTAAAAAAAAAAAAGGCAAGGAGGCAGTAAATTAACAGTACTTTTAAATGCCTTCACAAATACCAGGAACTCATCCCAGACATGGGGGGGGGGGGGAAGGGTGACTGAATTTGGATTTGTCCAAAGTTACAGTTTGGGGACAAAAAGGGAATGTTAGAAAAGGTAATGGTCTTGGAAATGTAGTTCAAGAAAATAATCCATTTCTAAATTACATACAGCAGATGATTAACTGAACTGTGTGAGTGGAATCATCAGGTTTGACTTGCACTGCTCGTGATGTGATTTGTGCATTGTTGGCAATAATATGAAATTTAACTACTTACAGCTCAAAAGTTATCTGGTTTTCTTCTGCTGTATAGTGATGAATATTTTTCTTCGTTATCTTGGCTTTTTGTTTGGTGTTTGTTTTGGATTTTGTTTTGCTTTTAAAGGGATGTGGTACATTCACAAGGCAGGGCTCGCTGATACTGACACCTCATGACAGTTGCTGGAATCACAGTGTATAACTCAGGACAGCCGCTGGGTTTAGGAATTACACCAAGACCGCAGACAGCAGTATGCAGTAGTTATGTTGGCAAGTAGCAGTCAAATGTAGTATCATGGAGTACCCGACACCTGCAAGGAAGAAGCTGTTATAACTTTTGAGGCTGTCAGGATCTGTAGTAACTGCCTTCTCTAGCAAGAGCGTTTATCAACATAGTGAAAATGTTATCCTGTAAGAAAGAATTAAAAATAACATACACCATTGTCTAAAAGTATGCATGTGCAAGCCCTCCTGAAACTGACCCACTGCCACCAATGTGCTTGAATGAGATTTACTTTGCCCTAGTGATGAAGGGTAAGGGGGTATAATGCTGTTTTTAAATACAGACCAGATTTTTGTGTGTGTGCATTTAATTTTATTTATTTTCCCCCAGCTCCTTCTCACGCTGCACCAAATGAGTCACAGGGTTTATTGTTGTAGACTTGTAAATTGGGAAAGAAGTCAAGGCAGTAGCCTGGAATATCGGGACCTGGCAGACCTGGGCAAGTAGCTTGGAGTGACAGTGTGAGTGTGCTCTTGTGTGCTCTAGAGTCTTCCTCACCCAGAATGATCAGGTCTCTTCTCTAGCTGTTCTCGTTGTTCAGCTGTGATAAGACAGCCTTTATCCACAGCACACATTTGAACCTTTCAGGACAATTGCTGGAAATTTTGTAGGGGTTACATATTTATTTGCTTTCCTGAGATCTGTTGTGATCATTCCAGGGCACTGCGGAATGATGCGATGTTGACACACACAGATGGAGTGAATCGGAAACAGTCAGAATTGCCAGAAATTCAATTAAAAATAAACACATGAAAAAGAAAAAGCCAAACTGGAACAGGTATATGCTAAAGCCCCTTTTCATGGCTGGTGAATCTATAGCATAATTTATGTTTCCTTGTAGCTGAGGGATTGCAGAGGGACAGATTTCCACTTGTCCTCTAGTTTAGTTCTTGTGTAACACCCTTTTTTAACTGGAATACCTGTGTTACCAGTCTGGGGCTGATTTGGTGCTACGCTGTGTGTATATGCTTGCAACAAATGGGAAGTAGAAAATCCTAGAATGAGGTGAAGAGGCTCATTCCCTGTTACTCCAAGTTTCTTCTTTCATTAGTTCACTGGTTTGGTGCCTTGCTTGGAATCTTCTTGCAAATTTTAAAGGCCATGTAGCAGTTCCATGTTTGTGCCTTGACGGGCTGCATGCTTCAGCTAAGGTGCTTCCGTAGGAAGTTTATTTGGCACTGCTGGACTGCAGCGTGCTCTCTTCATAAGGAGGCACTGGTTCTGGAGAGAGCTCAGTGTGAGCCTCGTCCATGGAAGTCTTCATGGTGGCCTCCTCGTAGGATGGAGGCAAGCACACAGTGAGGAATGTGGCATCAGGAAGCAGAGTGGAGTAGTGGAAGCTCTGTTCACTGTTCCAGGGCAGCACGGAAAGGAAATTGGACACATCATGCTCAGGCAGGGCCTCGGGCAGGTCGATGCTGAAGATCTGTCCCTGAGGAGTGGGGCGCTGGCAATGGCGGTACAGGAAGAGCAGCAGGAATGCCAGGAAGAGCATCATGGTGGCAGGCAATATGATGCACAGAAATGGTTCTATGTCGTCTTTGGTTGAGCTTGTCTGTTGACTGCTCTGTAATCAAAGCAAATAGGTAGTGTGTGGGATTCCTGGAGACATCTTAATCAGAGAGAAAAAAAAGATACATTCTCCATCTCCCCCGCTATGGTGTAGCAGTTGCTTTTCCAACGTACTTTCTGACTGCGTTAGGGATATTCAAGCAATATTTTTTCAGATTTATAAATTGTTGGATTCTACTTATTGGTCCACTAAAACAAATGACAACTGTGACAAAATAAATGGAGAAGTTGCAAAGAGTGGTGGGTTTCTAGGAAACCCTGTCTCCAGTGGGGGAAAACCCCAACAAACTGGATTTGTATGTATTTTGTTCTGAGGTTTTATTACTCCTGGATTATACTGGGGCCTGTCCTTTTTGTGGGAGGTTGTTCAAGCTCTTAAAACTAGGAAGAACACTCAGTTGCAAAGGAATAGGGCTGGTGATCCACCTTCTAGTGTTTGCTTGCGTTTAGAAAACAGTTTTGTTTACTTTAAAGAACAAATATTACATCAGCTACTCCTTTCATCAGGACCCACTACAATACCTATTGTTTGAGCTATTCTAACTTTACAGGCCAGATCCAGGTAAAACACAGTGTGTCAGAACAGCCTGGACTTGGGCTCACTCTTGAGCTTGTTCTGCCAGCTATGCCAGAATAGTTTTAAAACTGTAGAAAAATAACTTCTGATTCTATGACGGCCGTGACAGCTTTGTGTCCCGCCAAATGTAGCCCCAAAATGTCTCTCCCACAGCTTTTGAATTGTGCTGTAGTGTTAAAAAGAAAAATAGCTTATTATTCCAGTTAATAGCGTTTGTGCTCTATCGTTGTATTGGCTTCACTTTTAAAATTTAGTATAGATTATTTCCAGTCTGGCTCTAGCTCTAGCTTGTAACAACTGGATCTCATTTAGAGACTGGCTGAGAGAGTGGGAAAAACCCAAACCCTAAAATTCTCTTTATTACCCACTCATTGCTTTAGGTAATTGAAGGCTATAATCAGGTGACTTTTTCACATTTTTATGGTGAGACTGAACAGGTCAATGGATCAGATTTCCTTTATTTTGAACAAAGGCAGCTTTGCAAGTGAGTGGTTCTTTCCTCAAAGCATTTGGAAGCAGGGATGTAAATGGGCTGTTGGCAGTAATGGCTCTGTGAAAAGCACCTGGAACTCTCATGTTCCCTTCTTGATCTATGAAAACTTTCTCTGCTTATTCTTCCAAGAATCATGATCATTCCTTTAACTACAAAATCACTTTGTAACCTATGTTCAGCTGAACATCTATCAGGCATTTGTTACCTCCCTGCTTTGTTGTCAAATCATGAAATTTTGAGTATGTGGTCATGCCTAAGAAAAATAAAGTAAATAGGTTTTGACTTCTAACAAATAGTGCAGTGAAGATGTCTGCTTTTTTTTTCCTGAGGTATTGTGGATCTAAAGCCAAATCCATTAAGGTAAGTTTAAAGTACATTGAGACTTCTGTGGGTTAGCTATTAAGCTGTTTTTCCCAGCTGTCTTTTACCACAAAAATGCACACTGAAGAGCTATTTCATATTTACTGATCATTTCTTATTAAAGAGTTTCTGGCAGTACAAGCTGTTGTCTTACCTGACCATTAAATGAGCTGCAGGAAACAGCAGAGTTGGAAGAAACTGTTCATCTAGTATTCTAGTGCAGATGTTAAATCCTTCTTTTAAAAATTAGGGGATTTTTGTTTTTTAAAGTTTGTTAGCACTTTTTTAGTGTGTCTTTGAGGTGCATAAAGCACTTCACAGGAAAATGAGAAAATACACTGGCTATTGTGTTTGGCTACATATATTGAGGCTCATGGATGCTATTATGTTACCAATACTCTCATAGTAAATATTTAGAATCAACTAAAGAAAGTAAAGTCCTCTCCTGTATAACATCTTAAAGTTTTCAAACCAAGCATATGAAGTGACTAAGGGCATTATTTGGTGGTGTTCTCTTGACTGGTTTGGTTTTGAAGCTGTTGCTACACTGGAGGTCAGTGTGCTCTGCCTGTGTCATCACAGGCATTATTGTCAAGTTTGTAATTGATGAAAATAAGACTACAACTTCCAGCATGAAATAAGTTGTAGACACAGAAGTACAGGGACCCTTTATAAAGAGAAAGGCAGACAAAGGCATGGGGGTAAAAGGGATTATGGTTCTAAAAAGTCCTCTTTTTTTCCCCAGAATTGATTTTAGTAGGATGGTTTGGCCATTGCAAACTCATTTTTATTTGCTTTCTTTCATTTATGCCTTTGTAGGGACTGAAGGAGAGGGTCATTTTTCCCAAACTGAGCACAGACTAGAAGTAGTAAAGCCTTTCATTAGCAGTCTGTCTATATTTTTCTAACATGCTGAGCATGTGCAGTTGCCGGCTTACAGATTACATGAACCATATCAGTTTAGATGAGCTTTTTTACTTGTAAAGGTGGTAAAGGAATGGAATGCAGAGTGCAGCTGAGTTGTGTGGTATTTCTATGATGAGTAATGGAATGGTTTTAAAATTGAACCCTCTGTCTAGACAAAAGAAGCCTACGACCTGGATTGGAAGGGAATGACCTTATAAAGCCAAACATGAGTTTAAAGAGAGCTTTTGTGTAAGGATAATAAAATTAAAGTTTATTTTGCTGACATTCCCATTGAAGTGATTGTTTGATTGGTGCTAAGATTTATTATGTTAATGATTTGATAGGCTACTTAGAACTTTATTACACTTATTTTTATTAATATAGCCCATATTTATACTAATATCTTTTGAGGTTGAATCGGGAAACCAATACTTCTGAAATGTTTTTAGTGGATTTGAAACAAAACCTGCTTTGAAGACATTAGGCTGTGGTTCGTGAATAGGTGCTTGCTTCTTAAAGCTGCTTCATTATTGCTTGTAAAAGGCAAAACCTTATAAATCTGGAAAATAGAAAAACATTTTGCTGTGGTTTTGCATATATTATATATATATTTTGTCATTATTAATAATGACACACAATTTTAAAGTGAGCCTAGATTTATACAGAATTCTTAGATACTTTTTAGACTGTAACTCTGCTGTTTGTTTGTCACTGTCAGACAAAACCAGTCGTAAGGTGTGAAGACCTTGCTATTGCTATTCTAACTCTGGCAGTGTTACTGGTGAAGTAGATTTCCTTAAAATTGTAGAGGCATTTTAAAACTATTTTTTTTCTCCTGTTAGGACCCACACACACGTATCCCTACCCCTTTGTATTTTACAACCAGACACTTGATATCCTAGCTAAGTAGTGTTACCAGCTCATTAGCTAATGCTACTTGACTCAGGTATTTGCTGGGGATATGTGTGTACCTTAAATTATGATTTCTGATCAGAGAAACCCCTTCACTGTATCCCAGACAAAGCTAGAAAGGCAGAGTGTGTTTTTATCTCTGGGGGCTACTTCCCTCCCCCTGTTTGCCTGCATGCAATCCTCTGTCGCAGAAGTAATCAGTGCACAGCTTAGTGAACAAGAGTTCATTGCTGACAGCTACTGACTTAACATCTGCAGAAAGGCTTCATGGGACCAGATCCAAAGCATAAACATGCATTTAAAAGAAAGGAAATGAAGGAATAGGAGAATGCATTATGCTTAAAAGAAATAATTAAACTTCTTTACCTGCTGCCCCAGAAAGATTTTTCCATCTACCGTTCTTCTTTCCCCACAAATATGTTTAAAGCAACTTATGAGCAATAAGTAAATGCTTTTTCAGCAATAAGTAAATGCTCTGACTCTATGTAATCGAGCAGTTCTGCTTCTGGGTATTTAGTACCTAAATACCCAGGTATTTACTTTATGCTATACACTGAGACATTACACAGACATACACACACGTGCAAAGTCAAAGGACATACCACAGAGACAAGCAGGGGTACTGACCTGAAGCTCTGTTTCCAGAAGTGGCCCACCTGGTTCAGTGCTTAGCCAGTCATAGTTTCCCCTGTCAGCATGTCCAAATTTCCTCCAGCTGCTGCCCAAGAGCCACCTCATGCTTTCATTAACCTGGTCTCCTGTCTTCGTGCCTCCACCTTGCTTCACTGCTTGCAACTGCTTCCCCGCCTCCCAGCCTTGATGGAGCTGGGCTGCTCTCAGCTAATGATCCTTCTTAAATGATATCCCATTTATAGTGGAAAAGAAAAAAAGACACCCTCCCATCATCGGGAAGCCAAGCAAATAGAGCCTCTCTCCACTTCGAACTCAATCTCTCTGGATTTGCTTCGGTGGCCTACATTACCAGGAAAGCTGGCATCAGGTATCTGAGAGCTGGGTCTGATAGTGCTCTGATTGGAGAGTTCCTGCATTAGGATTATTAAAAGGGGAATTTGCATGTGAATCTGAGTCCACATGGTCATGACTCTGTGCAGATAGATAATGCTCTATATTTAGGTATCTAATAAACACTTTTCCCAACAAAATAAAATGAGTAAAACCCACACCACTATGTTGACAGCAGAGGCTCTCCCATAGTTGCACAGTCCAGACAGGTCTTCTTTTCTCCCTGTTGCTGGAACATACAGTAAATAGTGAGAATGGTTTCTGTGTAGAGAGGCAAGGACATAAGGCTAAATGCTGTGCTGAATTATTTAGCAGTGTTGGGATGTAGATGTTAATGATAAATCCGGAGAGTGAGCTCTGCCAGGAAAGCTTTGGTCACTGAGAGTGTAAGATTGCTTTCAGAGGTAAGAAGTTGTCAGTTTAGTTAAATCATGACTTGTTTACCACTTTCTAGGATACATGTTGTTAAATGGTAGTTGTTTCCTGCAAGAAGAGCTTTGTGCTGTTTATTTAGAAAAATCAAAAACCTTTATTAAAGTCTGGTAACCTCTGAAGGGAGGAATGTTTAAGTCGAAGTTGAATTGAGGTTTAGCACTTACTGAAGAGTTGGTGGTGTGTTTTTCTGCCTTGCTGTGAGCAGAGGGAGAGGCTGGTGGTAATATCCCATTCTACTGTGGTGGATTTTGAATGGTTTCTCAAGGCTAACCTGCTCAAGCAAAAGCTGTGTTCAGGACTGATGACACAAAACTAGGGTCTGAATTGTAACCTGTTATTTCTTGCTTGGATTTCCCTTCCATGACTCCTGAGCGCATGGCTCCCAGGGAATTGCAGGCTGGATTGGCAGCAGGCAGAACTTTTGCAGCTCCGACAGCAGCAGTCCAAAATGCAAGAGCTTGATGTTTCTGATGAGTGGAGTCTGGAAGAGCCTCTTCCAGGTCTGGCTGTGACCCCTGTAACTGCAGCATGCAGGAAGGATCTAACCTGCAGGTGAATGTGGGCTGTGGGAAAGCGAGGGGATGGTTTGATCTATCCATCTCATTTTGTAACTGAAGTTGCCGGGTAAGTTGTGGACAGGGAGAATTAACATCGAATGTAGGGTCACTCTTGGTGCTCAAGAAGCTTCATTGTTCATCAGAAACTGGGCTCTGCTCTTGTTTCTGCTGGGGAGGTCCTGCATGAAGCTAGAAAGGTCACCCCAGTAAAACCTTTGTGTGCTTGTGAGAAGACAACTCCTTTCTTCAGTGCCTTGCTTGTCATATTGGAAAGCACTTTCAGAGGTGGTGAGTGCTTGTGGCTGCAACCAGAGACCAGAGGAGTTATGCTGTGAATTACAGCGTCCCCTGAGAAGCCTGGTCCTATATATGCCCTAACAGGTTGTACTAAGACAATGAAATACTTCTGACTTGATGACCCAACACCCTGTATGGAAGCAGGAATGAGGACCATCCTTCCCAAACTGGTGTTAAGAAAATAAGTTCCTTAAGGAGTCTTGTGACTGTGTAACTTAAATCTGTCATCTCATGTGTAAGCAGGAAATATTCATACGCTATCTTAATTAGGCTCTTAATACAGCCCCTAAGATTATTAATGCTACTTTTAAAAGCCTGTTGTAAATTTCCTTTGGGATTCTGTCATGAATAATGAGGAGAAGTAAAAAAAAAAAAAAAAATCTTACAGTATAAACACTGTTTTCAGCATCCTTGGATTCTAGTTAGGTGAATTTTATCCAGAAAATAAGGTGTGTGCTTTTAAGACTCACTGACCTGATTTACCAAGTGCTGCTTTGAATTCTTGACCTCTGGAAAATGTTTAACAATGATTTGATTTTGTAGAGCTGAGGCCAAATGGGAATTTGGGGAAATGTGTTGGCCTTTGTCATGCAGGTAATTGGAATATAAAATAGTGATTCCCACTCTGGCTTTTTATATAATTAGTGGACCCAGCAGGAAAACTTTGAAGGTAATGGGGATACTGACTTTCTGGTGCCAGTGGTTGGACATCCATTTGACATACTGCCCGTATAGAGAATATCTGCCCTTCTACAGAGCAGAAATAGTACCACTTGAGCCTGCGTTTGTGATGGCAAATCTGTTGCAGATTTGTACCAACCCTGTGGGGCACACATAATGCTAATTTCTCCTTCTCACAAAGACTCATAAATACACCCATAGCTTGTGCATGCTGGAGTGTGGAAACTGGGATGAGGAGGAGTATCCTTGATTCCAAGACTCATGGTCAGATGTCAGGCTTGCCACTTTGAAGAGCCAGGGAGGTTGACCTTTGGAGGTGTTCAGACCTTGACATGGACAAAACTTTCCCCCTTCCCTCCACTGGTTTTGTTCTTTGAAATAGTTTAACAGTTGCCCTGTCAAATGATACGGAGAAAATAGCTGGCATGGAATGGTACCAGCAACTTATTAAATTTTGGTAAAGGTTTGTAAAACAATGGCTACAAGATGGTTTTAATTGAGGCGCTGTTGCTAATATCACCTCCAATGTCATAGGAGGGGAGCAAGGAGAGACTTTCTGAGGAAGCTATTGCAGAAAATGGACAATTATACTGTCCTTAGTATGCAGCTCAAACTGCCTGACATAGATAATTCATCTTTCTAATTTGCTATGTTTGAGGCTAGTACTGTAAGTCTGGGCTATATTGCCACTAAAATTTGTAGGGAACAGCCTATCCACAGTGGCCTAGTTGCCTTTCACATTTCTTGCTTTCTTCGCCCAGTTTCTTTTGCTGCTTTCCACAGGTGGTGGAGAACCTTCCCTGCTTTGAATGAGTGCACTGCTGTGAGGGAGGGTGCAAGGGCTAACCTGAACAGTGCAAAACTAGGAATTACAGTGGGTGAGGTGCTACCACTGTAAATGGTACGGTGTGGTCAGGTGTAGATTCATCTGATGAAATGGAGGGAGATGCTGACTTCTGCCTATAACAAGCTGCCTCTAATGTTCTGTGTCCTTCAGCAGGAGTGGTGCTGGCTCCTATCCATTCCTATTCACTTGGGTAATTGAGCAATTCAGTGATTGGCTCTTCTTTGGTAAATTTTTCATGATACTGAGATTCTGGCTTTGCTTTTTTGTTAAACATCAATACATTTGTTTTTCAAAATCAAAGCACCTTCTGAAGAGCAATCTCTTCCCCCTTTCAAACTAAAACCACTGTCACTTCAAAGGGTTGCCACAGGTTGATATAGCCCCTGCTGCTGCTGAGGATTTTGGGAAGCAGCATTTGTGGACAGGCTGTGCATACTCAAGGCCTGTAGAAAAGGAGAGAGGAGATCCAGTTACGAAACATGTGCATGCTCATGGTATGTACCTTGGCATAGGAGCAGCGGTGGCCAGGGGAGCAGGAGCAGGTACTGCTGAGGTATTGGTCTGATGCTGCAGGTGGGTAGCTGAAAGCAAAACCTTTGGAGAATGACAGTGCTCAGGTCACTGCCAGAGCAGGATTGCCTCCTGCAGAATATCCCTTAAAGTTTTGTGAGTGTAGCCATGCTTGAAAAGTGCAGTCAACAATAATGTGATTTTTGCTTTGCCTCTAATGACAGCATTTCAACCTATTTAGCAATTCTTTGTTCAAAAATATGCAGTTTTCTGCTGGAATATTGTGAATCCCTGTATCAAATCCCACAAGACTGTATTTAAATACCATGGTCTCTTTGTTAGTACTTGTTGCTAACGCTGTAAATTTTAAACAAAAGCATGATTATGTCTTCGTAGCTTGGTTTGCTTAGTGTTGTTTGGTGCCAAAAACCTACTGACTCTGGATACTAAACCAATTAGTCTTTCTGATGTTGTTGCTTACAACCAGTGTGGCACTGTTTGAAAAAGAATAGCTCTTCTGCCCTCTGAAACTCACTCAGTTCTTCACTAGATTGGAAAAAATAAAAAATACTTCTTAGTCCTTTGTCATCGCTTTCAGGCCAGGTGCGGCTCCAGAGCAGAAGAACTGTAGGCATTAATGTATTCTCTTACAGGTTAATATCTCTAATTACTGATTTAGAAAAGCTCTGCTCTCTTTCCTGTCATTAACAATGAATCTCTAAGTCTCCGTCTGGCATTGTTAAAATGCTTGAAACATTTGAAAGCCTGTGGAAATACAGCTTTTGAAATCCATTCCTGCCCTGAAATGTATTCAGCAATAATAAAAAGAATGAGAGAGTTTGAAAATTATCTGCATAAACTAAACCAACTGATGCAGTACGTAAGCTTGTAGTAAATTGAAGTTGCCCATATACGTATGAGGATAACCAGTGTGACAAACTGGACAAACACACAGCAATGGGAGGACCTTCAGGCTCTGTGAAAAGAGGGTTAAAAAGTTAAACTGCCAGTTCCTTAAGTGGTCTCTCTGAGAGCAGAGGGAGGAACCATGAAGAGAAAGCTGCAGTATTGGAGGGTGAGCTCAGGGTTACCCAGCTCTCATTGACGGGCCTCTAGCTTCTCCTTAACCCCAGCTCATCACTGGTTGGGTGGCTTCCCTGAAGCTGTAGACTGTATCTGTAGGAGAACTGGGGCTGTAAACTGGGAGATGCTTGTTCTGTGTTGTGCTCAGTGGTCACGGAAAGGCCAAGGGAGATATTTGGCCTTTGTCCCTTTAGGACAAGGGAGAAACTTATTCCTCTCTGTGGAGCTCTGAATCCACATAAAACTCACTGAATTGAAGTGTGCATTATTTAACAGAGCATCAGCTGAGAGGCTTTGGGCAATTTTTGCACTTTTTTAATTTAAGTGAACTGGAACATTTCTTTGCTTGAAATAACACGTTTTGTGTACTGTTGCGAGTCAGAGTTCAAGTTCTGAAGCTGAACCTCCTGTTGTGAATCTAAAGATTTCTGAGTTAGGGAGAAGACGCACAGCCTCCTTCAACCTGTAAAGTTTGCTATATAAATGAAATGCATGAAAAAATCTTGCATATAAAAAAGCTCCAAATTGGCAAACTTGGCAAGAGCTTTATTTTCTCAAGTGCACCTGTTAATGGTCCAACTTGTCAGCAAAATGGCAGTCAAGCCTAGTTTTGAGGATATGATCCTCGTTGTGCAAGGGCAGGTCAGCTAGCCTTAACTTCACAAAGCTCTATCAGCAAAGCTGATGGCATTCATCAACCGCAAAGCTACCTGAAGGGATAGAGAAAGGGTAAACTTCTCCCCACCAGTCAGGCAGGAAGAGAAGCGAGTTCCAGGCAGATATCCCCCTCGTTGAGGTGCCCAGAACTCTCTGCTGAGCATGACTGCATTGCTTTCATTGAGAGCTTCTCAAACTCCACTTTAGCTGCTTTTGCTTATGATGCTCAGTGTTGATTGCATCACACAGTGTGGTGCATGTGCTGTCTGCTGATTAGGTGCTAAGCTTTGTGCGTATGTGATTTTGGGTAATGTCTGTCAGCTAAATGAAGAGCCATTTACCTTAGCAGGTGTTGAAGTTAAGTTATCTACTAAAAACTGCGAGGGGAGCGGTGAAGAGCTCTTACTATAGAGCTATAGAGTGGAAACTAAAATGTCTGGAGGCAGAGGGGGGGAAAAAGGGATAAGTTAAACAGGAAAGGCAGACATTTTCCAACATAAGTGTGATAAAAATATTCCAGAATCAACCAGAGCAAGGCCATAAGGATAAGAGTGCTTGGGACAGTGGGGTGTCTGCTGTGGGGCAATGGGGCCTGCATGGATGAGCAGTTGTAACAGTAGCAGGTTGCAAGAGCAGCACTAAACCTGACTGGTTAGAGGCATTGTGTTTTGGTGATGCGTGTCAGTTTTTGTTCTTTAAACATTTTTTGGCTCCAAACATTGCTTTTTGCCATGTGCAGGATGATGCCTCCTTGAAAGGGATTGTCTGGCTTGTCCAGCCAGCCTCATGTGGTTTGATGGTTCAGGCTCTAAAAGGCACTCAAAGTGATGTTGTTTGGCACCTGTTTTTCTTTAGTAATCACTGCAGGTGTGTGCTTTTGTCTAAGATAGTAGCATGGCTACCCTATACCCTGCCCTGCCACCCATGACGGACACTCAGTGGTAATCATTCCTCCCATTCCTCTGAAAGGCTGAAGGAGACTTGATTGAAAACTTGTAAGGAAATTATTAGCGAGCTAGATGCAAACCTTCACTTGATTCTGTTTTCTTTGTCTTTTGTTTTATTTTTTCACGGTTGGCTTTGCAGAATAATAATCTTTATTCTCCTGGGCTTGGGCCACAAGAGCCTGCATTGAGTTATTCAATTATTTAGCATCCTTTTAAAAGAAAAGGTAATGCATGCAAGAGAGAGTTAAGATCTGCTCTGACGACCATCCTTGCAGCTGGGTCTTTAAAAGAACATTTTTATCAGGTCACTGGCTCTTGTGGTGCCACCCAAGAACAAATTCTTGTGTTTTATCAGGGGAAGATTAATTGCTTTTGCAGGTGAGCATTTTGAACCCAACCAAGAGCTTTGTCACTTTCCCCTCCTTATATGAGTTACTGCAATACATTTTGAAAGCTATTTCTTACTTTCTCATTATGCTTGACATCCTTGTTTCCCAAGCTTGAAGATTTATCTGTTTTCGACCTTAGAATCATAGAATAGTTAGGGTTGGAAAGGACCTTAAGATCATCTAGTTCCAACCCCCCTGCCATGGGCAGGGATATCTCCCACTAAACCGTATCACCCAAGGCTATGTCCAAAATGACCTCCTGGCCATGCTTACTTACAGGGATAGATTTCAATACTGAATCCTACCCGGTTTTATTTTGATCTGTTCCTCTCCCCATAATCTCTGGCACAAAGGAGAACCTGACCTGAAGTACAAAGCAGTCTGCCAGGAATGTAATGCAGCATTCAAACCATAGTAAATAATTTACAAATGCCACATAGGAAAGCACTCTAAATTGATTAAAACTTAAGTAATTTTGTTTGACTGTGGTAGGGAATGAGGATGATGAGAGAACTCCTCAGAAGTGATCACAGTCACCACAGCAAACAACAGTAATTCAGCTTGGGCACGTTTGCTCAGAGCTGGCAAACCAGAGGTATTGTCTCTACTTTATGGATACAGATTTCACAGTAAGTACGATGTAGGTAAAGGTACAGTTCTCTTGTAAAACAAAAAAAAAAACCACAAACCAGATTTACTACCATGGGTTTCTATCAGGAGTCTGTGAATTGGACACTCAGACTGACTAATGTGTTGGGGTTTGGGTTAATTTTTTTTTCAGTGTAAGATTAGGACCTAAGTGACTTGTGCTTAAATCTGAATTGTTTTATTTTGGATTCTGCTGGGGTTTGAGACCTGGATGCTGAGTGCACTGTTCTAGGACACTGTGTTGGGCATTTGGATAAAGAGTTCAACTCGTGTTTGTTTACAGTGATATTAGACGTTAAGAGGTTTATCCTGATGCTAGCTTCTTTGCCTAAAGCTCAGAAATTGGAGATGACCTTGTGTTCCACATGGCTCAGTGGACAGAACAGAAGCCTGGTTCTACTTTTTGCTACTGCTGACACAGTGCTCAGTGGGCCAAAAGAAAGGCTTCTCCGTCTGTAAAACATGGATCAAGAGTTATCTGTCCTGGAGAGAGCATGTTTCCAGTAGGATTACCAAAGATAGTGTTCCGTTATCACCATGGTGGTGTTTTCTGAGTGTTTGGGTGCGTGGATGTGCCAGTGGTCTTCTATGCAACTCTATTGTGCATTAGCTATTGCCTCCAAAGTGTGTTTCCCTTCTCTTCAGCCTTGTACCTAAAGTATCTGCTGGTGTTCCTCATTTGCCTTTCTAAGTGTCCCTCCTGTAAACTGTCTTTGCTTTTTTCTTTTCTCCCTCTTGCCAAACTGTCCCACAGGTCTACAGCTCTGGGATAAGCAAGAGGCCAGAGCATGTAGTGTAGATACTTTGGGCCCTTTTGAGGTCAGGGACAAACTTCTGACTTGCGCAGTTGTTCATCCCATCTGTAAAATGGTAGTTGTGATGCTGGGCATGGTCTTGGCACCTTGTCAAAAAAATAATGGTTGGAAAAGACGTCTGGCTTGGTATCAGGGGAGCTTTTAACTTTTAGTTTACCGCAGATGAATGCAGTGAAGCCAGTGGTAAACCTACACTGTGAAAAAACATCAGTCTTGAAATCCTATTTGTTATAAATAAATGAGTTATCATGAAAAGGAGACTTGGATAACTTGATGTCCACGCACCCAACTAGTTGCAGTGGCAGAGGAAGGATGAGCTCTACCAAAACTGAATGCTGGTTTTGTGTGGTTTGGTGAGTGTTCTTCCTCCTCTGAGCCTCCTGGACGGTCTGACTTGTGGGAGGATCTGAAGGGAGTTGCAGGTGCTGACCTTCCTGGAGCTAAAAGTCGGCCTTTCAAAATAGAACCATGCTCACTTTCTTCTGATAAATAAGTTTGGTAACAACTTCTATGGGAAGTTTTCATCACTGGGCAATTAACAAAACCAAAAGCAAGCTGTTAGATTTTGTCTACAAAGCAATGCATTAAATGGCCACTGGCTTTCCTGTTCTGGAATCTGGCGTATAAATTCAGTGGCTTCACTGAAGGGGAAACAATGCTTGAGATTTAATGGTGTGGCTGTTCATTCTTTTGTATGATTTCTTCTTCTCTCACCAGTGGCAACAGAATCTGTGCCTGTGTGACTCCACTGTTAAGTGAGAAGGCAGCTGGGAATTGGTATATGTGAGGAGTGAGTGGAATAGCAGAACAGTACTTTCTGTATTTACCCATTTGCTGGTTTATTAACATAAATGAATGCTCCTTAGGAGGAAATGGAAACCTTTCTAATGGATCTATATGAGATGTGTGGAGCAGCAGAAGGTAGTTTCCTACAACGGAATTTGATCTGTCTGGATTTAACACACTGTTTTGCCAGAAGTGCTGTAAGATTATTAAGGCGTCACAACCTCATTTAGTTGCTTTGTAATCTGCTCTTAACCTTCATGCTGATGAAGCTGCTGTGTAATAGGCACAGAAGGCCAGACCTTGCATGGCTTCAGTGCATGGGAGCCCATGCCAGAGATCCCAGTGAGGCCACGTAGGAATGCAGCTGTGTTTTCACTCCTGAGATTAGGTGGAATGCTTGCCTTTGGGATGCAGACATGAATGCACAGAGATGCTAAAGGCTACTGCATGCTACTAGGTCTTGTCACTGAAATGCTTCTGCTTTCAGGAAGCCCCATGGAAATTCCTTGATGGGGTTACTGGTCAACTCCTTCTCCTGTACCTAAATTTTGGTTGCATGTGGAAGCATGTGTGGCTGTGAAGGTGTTTACTGCTTTCATTAAATATTTCCATTAAATTAAATGTTTTCCTCCAGCAGGAGCGATCACTGATCCAACTTTTAATCAGGAGAATGATTTAGGAGATAAGGGAGAGCCCTTGCTGAGATTTTTGAGAGGGATGAAACATGATGCTTGCATGCACATGTAGGCTGGGAACACTTCTTCAGTGCTAGTTAAACCGAGTGTGGTGGGGGAATGCCTACCTTAAAAACTTCCCAGAACTTTGGCTGTGAACTAGTGCTCAGAGGAGCCTTGTCCTCTGATGGATGCTTGGCTGTTTGTCCCTGGATTTTGTGCTGGGGATGGGGAGGTGGTGGGACAGGCACTGCCTGGGTTTTGATCGCAGTAAAGTGGTTACTTTGGTGTGTGAGAGAATTCGTAGAGTTCAGTCTCTAAGATCACATTTAGGACAGTTTCCAAAGTTACTTATGTGATAGAAAGTAGGTGCCTTTTCTGCCATGTTTGTGTGTTTGGTTTTGTTTGCTGTTTTTTTATTGCATCCCTAATAAAATCAAAGCCAAAAGTATTTTCCTCATTTTAATGGAGGGGGAAATGCTTCACCTGTTCAGATGTTTCAAAGTTCTGCACAGTGTCTACTTGCACCTTCAGCTGTCTTATCTTCATCCCTCTCTGCCCCTGCAAGCCCAAACTTTGGCTAGGAGTGGCGTAAGGCTCATTTATTTTAAAGTGCTTAAATCTCAGCTCAAATCTCGTATGTTAAAGTGTTTAGATTTTTGTGTTTAGATCTCTCCCAACAAAACCCCCCAGCAGTTCAAAGTGGCTAGGTTCCCCAGGTTGCCTATGAAAACTGCAGTCCCTACTGGTACATGCCAAGTATTTTGAGCCCTTTCTTAGTTCTGCTCCTTTGCTTCATCAGTAACTGTAAGAATAACTTTCTTTAGACAAAACCAAAGCATAATTTATTTTGCATTTGCCTCTTTATTCTACAACACAAGCAACATAAATAGTTTATAATTTTTTGTTTTAAAATATTTCCATTTCAGAGTTCAGTCAGAGTAAAATATACACAAAATACAATCTGCAAGCCAGCTGACAGTGATTGCCTGACCACTGGACACCCAAGGACCAAACAAAGCTAGCAGCACAACAGGACGTGGTGGTCACGGGATGTGGTTCTCTAAAGAAGAGCAGATGGGTAGAGGGTGGGTAGAGGGAGGAAACATGAATGAGACTGGGGAATTGCAGCTAGGTGTGAACTCAGTAGAAGGCAAACCCAATGTAAGCACTTGCTTGACAAGGGAATTTACAGTCTCTCTTAAAAAGGATTAGTGGCTCCTCCTGAATATACAGCTAGAGATGGAGTCCTGGGAATCATGTTTTGTGGTAAAATGCTTCCTATGGCAGCCATCATCATGGAAATAAACTCTGAATTTTTAATTTTCAAACAGGAAAGGCTTAGATCTTTGGCAGAATGGAGTGTTCACTCCCTTTGGCTTGCTTTCAGTTCTGGTTGAAGGGGCTCTGGACATATGTTTGCGGTCTCAAATGATACCAAAAAGAGGGTAGGGAGAGAAAATGGGTGGGGAGGGGAACTGAAAGAAGATGCTCACTGCTATTATTGCACTTTTCAATTTCTTGCTCCCATCTGCTCCAGCAAGCAGCATGCAGTGTAGGGCTGTGTCACCACTGTGCTCTGCCCTTTCTGGCTGTTCTCCCTTTGGAATCAATTCTGCTTTCCTCTGCAGAGCAGGGGGCTCAGGAACCACAGCCTGCCTATGGAGGTGATATTTGCCCCTTGCTTGAACCAGTGTATCTGCACCTCTCTACTATCTCAGCTCTCTTGTTTCATCTTGCTTTTTGTGGAAGCATGGCATTCCGCTGCAGCCCAGATGACCCAGATGCATGGACAGGAACTAGGGCTCTGGCGCTCCATGGTATTTAGATGAAATTTACAGAAATACATAACTACTTTTTGAAAAGTGAGATGTTGGGGTAAAAGGGTTAAAATAGATCCTGTTGCCATGTTTCTTAACAAAAAATGCCTTCCATGAACACAGATCCCTGATTCAGTGAGGCAGTGGAGACTATGCAAACTTCAACTTGTGAACTTGCCAAAAATAAAGAAAGAGTATTTGAGGGATATGTTCCCACAGGCAAGCTCATTATTGCATTAATCCAGGATCATACAGTATAGCTCCACTGAGATAGCCACAGAATTAGGGCATTTCTTCTTCCCTCTGCTTTTAATTTTGAGCTTGGAGACCTCTGAGCACTCAGTGAAAAGGCTGATGCATACTTACACCATGTGCTTTTTTATTTTTTCTTTTTAATTAGCCAGCACTCCATGTTTGGCCAAAACTGTTTTTTTAGTATGATACCATACAGTTAGTGTCATGTATAAAGTGCATGCTCTGAGGGGGATCAGTGGGAATGACAGAAAGAGGCACTATAACTTCTTCCTTGCAGCTGTACAACTTCCTGAAGTCACAGGCAAGTTGCTGGTGAGGGCTGCCAAGAGACCCTTAGGTTTTGTCCCTGTAGAAGCCCTACTGAAAATAGGGAGGTTCAGTGAAGAGGGATCTTTAGCTGCCAGAGGCTGTTACCTACCTTGCATAAAATCCAGCGTTTGTGCTTCTGTGCTATGGTAACTTGGTCCTTTTGTACTAAAACAGAAGAGGAACTTAATTTTTTATAGTTGATGGTATTGCATTATTTCTTCAAATGACTGTGGAATGATCAGAAATTGGAAAAAACTAACTGTACTTTAGTGTCATATGCCAAGATTAGCACTGTACATAGATCTCAGAAATCACTTTAGCTACAGTAACAGGTAAGTAGCTTGCTTATGCATAATTGTAGCACAACCCCACAAAAGGACAAGGAAAGAAAGCACTTTGTGGGATTTTTTTTTTTTTTTGGTGAATTAAAAACAATTTATCACTGAGTATTAGCATTTCTAGAGTGGACTGCTGAAGGTGAAAACAGCCAAAGCACATGCTCAATTTCTGAATAAGCTTTTACACAGATGAACTAGGGATAAATAAATTGCTTTGGCTTGCTATGGTTAGCTTCCTACATGTTAAAACTGTATCTGTGCAAAAATGAAGGTTCCAGTTTTGGGGTGCTGGGATGCATGGGAATATGTGCTGGTTCTTGTGGATTTTTCAAGCAAGAGGGTTATAGAGGACAGCAGCAGAGCTGATGACAACAGGAACTGTACAGGACTTCCCCGTTCCTGAGAATTTGTGAACCTGTGCGTAGGGATTGAGGAATTCAAGGACTGCATCCTGAGTATTAACCAGGTATGTAACTTACACTGGTTCCGACAGCTCAGGCACTCTGAGGGCCTCAGCTGTCAAGAGAGGTACAAAATGCAGGCAGTGCACAGACCTGGACCTCTCTACTTGCTAACTCGCTTGCCACTTGGTTCATACTTGTGCTGCAGTGAGCTCTGCAGATGCTGAGATGCTACCGTATCAAGTGCAGATGGACATTATGTGTGGTAACACAAGGTATTGAGAGGTGGGGGTTAGATCTTTGGCAGCTGAGGATTTGTCAGTGAATTTTACAGTAAGGTTTAGGTTTTAAACAAAACTTGAAGCTCACACTGAAAGGCAAAGTACCTTACATGTCACAGGTGTAAACTTGGCTTGGCCTTGACATGAGCCAACTGCAGTCCAGAGGACATGATCTTTTTATCTGTCCCAGACTGCCTGTGCTTGGAGTTTTACAAGGAAAGCTTTGCCCAGATCTGTGTAAACCTTTCCATAATAATTCTTTCTAGATGCTAAAATAAGTCATTTATTCTCACATGAGTGTTTATCCCTAGGAGAGTATTAAATCTGTATCTTCATGTCTTAAAGACATGCAAGTGTGTTAACCAAGAGATAGTGGTGGTAATTCTATGGCAGCTGAACGCTCAGAAAGACTGCTGTGGGAAGTTACCAGAACAACCAGTATGCATTGCCAATGTGACCCAAACATGCAGGGAGCATGATAAATATACTACAAATGTGGGTATTGCTCTGTAAATATGCAGAATGCTCAGAGTATGAAAGTGTCTGGAGATCCATGAATCTATACATAGACACATCAGTCATCTCATATCTGTATTACAGAATGAAGTTCAAACATATGTAATGGCCTGAAGACCACATCAGTTGAGATCAAACCTTGCTCCTGTTATACAAGAAAAGTAGCACTTTCTGGAGAAGTACACTGGTTTTTTTTCAGCTTTACATATTTGCACGGGGATGAGCTATTCCATGTGCATAAAGGCAGCTGATGCTGGCCAACAGCATCTTTCTCTGTCAGTGGCTGTCTGTAAGATTTTAAATGTGATGATGTTGCCTTTGATTGCTGTGGGAGCCCTGAGGAGGGCAGTGTGAGCTAGGCAAAGACAGAAGAGGGACGCTTTTCAAACAGTTAAATAAAAATGTGGTCATTAACCAGAGTAAAGAGGGAGCAAGTTCAGGCTATAAGACACAGACTGACCTTTTTTTTAAGGCTCAAATGTTCTGATAGAACAATAAAGTAGGTGCTGATGTTAGGTCATGTATTCTGTTATGGGCCTAAAAGTAAAGATCTGAATGGGTTATGTGAGAAAGACACATGTAGATACAAGGGCTACTTTGTGCTACTGACTGAGGTGCTTTCCCAATTACAAGTGGAAAGCAGGAAAGCTGCAGTAGCATAGTACAGCTGGACATGACTGGGGTGGTATTGTCATTCCTAGAGTTCTTCCTTCTGTTTTACAGAAGGATTTTGTATTGGAACACAAAACCACAGTGTTTCCTGAATGTTAGGCCCTCTGCTGGAGTCTGGAGTGATTCCACTGGTACTGCTATCAGTTTTACTTCAACATATTTTAGAGATTTACTTTAGTACAGCAAGGATCTGCATCCATTCCATGCATGAATAATGAAAAACATCAGAATTGGGTGTTTTGCATAGTTTAGTATTCTGATTTCTGTTGTTGCCTAATTAATGTACTGCTTTAAAAGCAGCTCTGTATAGACGGCCAGTAAGAACTTTAACAAAATTATGACCAACTTGTCTACCTACCTGAAGACATGTAAGAAAGACATGGCAACAGAAATCTAACCATGCCACAACTCTCCCATGTAACAAGGTCTAATTGCACCTTTCCCCAAGCAAATATTAAAATTGTTGGGGGAAAATTGACAATTGCTAAAATTACTTTTTTGTAAAGTCAGTGTTGGTGGTAAGAAAGAGCTGGTTTTACAGAGGTTTTATAGCCTTGAAAGAATTTAGCAAAGGGAAGTTTTGAAAGAAAGAGAAATGGTGTGACTGACACTACAGAAATTTAAGGGACAAATATTCCCTGTGCAAGTCTAGCAGGTGATAAATGGGAATTGGGAAATGGAGGGAAATGCAGGAGGATAGTGTCAGACCCTTTGTAAATACATCAGCTTGAGTGATAGCTGTTCAGTGGAGCCTCTTGGCTCCCTCTCTTTCTCTATGTTTAAGATGCTGAAAGGAGATAGCTGTGCGAAATCAAGGCCTGATACAAAGAGATGCCATTTTGAAGATGGAGGGAGCATGGATTGAAGCTGTATATTTAGTTGGTGTGCACATTTTAAAAGCCTTGGGAGAATAACATTAAGTGGTCTCCTAAGATTAAAATCAACTTACTTTCAACAAATTATTTCAACTTCTAATCAACAAATTATGCAGTATGTGAGTATGAGATGAAGTGTCCCAGAGGCTGTGACATAACTTGTGCAGCAGGTAACCCTTTGCTGTTTCTAGTGTAAACAGCATCACACATTATTGATAACACAATAGTCAAGCCTTCTCCTTAATAATATCAGCAAATGGTAGTAGTCGCTATAGGAGTGCTGCACAGAGGGGGATGTACCTCCATGACACTCTCCTTCAATTTACAGCAGCAGACAAGAAATGTGAGAGAAACAAGAAAAACACCTTCCTTTCAGACTATTTTTTATCTCAGTTCAGCTCAATGTGGAGTGATAAGCTAAGTTTAACGAAGGTGATGATGGCCTTCCTGACTACAGCTGCCTACGTAAGCAAACATTTCCAGATATAAGCATACACTAACTTAGCAGTAGTGTTGCTTAAACCAGAACGCTTTGTTAAGTTGAATGTTGGATACTGGCACATGCTGGTATTTGCTCTGTGGTGTGTCTTCTCCCCCAGGTTCACAGGAAACAGCAAACCAAATTTCCTTGTTGCCCTTAGGGGGAACTAAACGCATGGAAAAATGATCAGCTGTAGGTGTAGCTGAAGAGGCAGACTGAGTAGTGTTGTAGAGAGAACAGCTTTGACAGTGCTATTTTTCTTAAAGCAATACTCCACAAAAGCAAGGAAAGGATGAATGATCTTGAATGATGCTTGGTTCACCAGTTTTAGACTTGGGATACTTTAATAGTCACTTATTAGCTACCCCAAATGTGACCAGATTTCAAAGGCTCTTCTCAGAGCAAAATAAATCTCCACTTACTTTCTCTAGTGAGTGAGGCATATTAGTATTTGCAATTACTAGAATAATCTTTACTTGGCTTTCTTCTCTCATGCTTATTTCAGAAGAGAAAAAAGTTACCCTAAACAACTGTCAGGTTTTTACTTGTCCCACAGCCCCACCTTTTCCCTGCCTTCTGTTTATTTCTTTTTTTAAAGTTACATAGGATTGCTGGTCTGGTTTGACATCCAGATGACAGTTGTGTTCACAGCTAATTGTAAGTGTTGAATTTCTGCTGCAGTTTATTGTGGCTCTCATTGTTGCAAATTTGAATTAAAATGAAGGCTACTGAAATATATCACCCCTTTAGGTACCAGCCTGATTTACTGGTAGTTTCTGGGTTCTGGGGCCATTCCAGACCGTGCTGGACATACTCATGCTTTGCCATCTTTGCTAGTATGAGTGAGGGGGACACAGTCTCAAGCAGACATAAGATACACATTGACAAGCTCATTGTTTCTTAATGTACCACCAACAAATAGGCAATTAATGAACCCCAAGTACTTTGCAGTATACCTTTGATGTCTTCTCCCCTTTGCAACAGAGCACAGCTAGGTTTAAATGATGATATCATAAACTCGTCCCACTCTTCCCAGCCATTCCCGTACTGCTTGACGGACACGGATATCTGTCACATGGCAGGTCAGCTGGCTGATACAGGGAAATACCACTGGCTGCAGGGCTGTGAAAGTTTGGTCTGGCAGGGCCTGAATCTGGTTGAGAACTGTCAGCACCATGTTGGTCCATGCCTACAGACAAACAAATTGGATACAAAAAATGACTCTTTCAAACACCTGTAAGTCATTGTTTGGTTTTGTATTGCAGGTATCATGCTCATCTTTCATCACCTTTAATTTCATCCCATAGTGAACAAAGGTTGATGCTTTCACAGATTTGCTGACATGGACATGCAGGCAGCAAGTTTCTGCTTAGCAATGGAACCTGCTATTTCTGCTATGGAATTAGCAAAAGCCCTTCTTAAGTACAGAAGCATTGTGACAAGCAGCATGACATTTTCAAAAGCCTTAAGTGGGCTAGAGCCCTTAGCAGTAAGCAGTGGGTTCACTGGAGGCTGCTAGTTCTTGAGACTAAGAAGTGCAGCTTTGGCTGCAGTCACAGAAACACTCTTGAAAGCTGTACTAGTGTATGCATGATAGCACTTCCCTGAAAACTGATTTGTTTGGATAAAACAGAATTAGGTTTTTATCAGTATCAGCTTCTGAACATTCAGTCCTCATCATGATTCATTCTTTAAGTAATGAAGACATTATAATAACCAAAATATATAAAAAATAGGTATCTTTTTAATTATTGCTATTACTGTTGGCATTCTACAGGCATATCCTACCTGTATCTGGGCCTCAGCATCCCTAACAGATATATTCAGGGAGCTGACTGTGGATCCTGAGCGTGGTCTCTTCTCTTGTCTCAGGATCTCTGGACCAGCACTGAATGAATGCCTCATTTGACCTTGATCTATAAGATGTTGTGGCCGCTGGAGTATGGGTGAGTCTGGCCCTCTTGAACCCAGAAGTTCTCCTTTCTTTTCCACTTTGATCTCTTTGGTGAAGGATGTCATGGCCTGTTGCTGCTTTCTTTTCTTGTATTCTGTCATGAGCTTGGAGATAGTTTTGTCAGTGGCTATGGTGTAGATCTTGTTGCCAGCACTCTCCCACCATTCTTTTTTCCTGGTTTGCTCTTTTTTCTCTGGTTTAGGACTTAGGGGTGGGGGTAGCAGCAGTATTTCTCCACTCCCTCCTCGGGGTGTCAGGCTGTCTCCTAGCTGATCTCTGATTTGACTCCGATCATCTTCTGATGGTGTGTCCTTCCCAGACTGCCCTCCAGTCGATGGGGTGGAGGTTTCTGAGTGAAAGGATGGTAAAATGAAGAAAGGGTCACCTTTGAATGATGGAGGCTCCTCTATATTATTCTCCAGGTCCAAATGCATCTGGATATAGTTGTTGCACAGTTCCATGCAGAGCTTATGAAGCCTCTTGATAAGCCATCCCCAGTCTGCATTGCTGACAGGCTGTACACTCAGAGATGGTATTCGAGCCCTCCACTGTCTCTTCTCCTTCCCTCGTGGAGGACTGACCTGGGCAGTTTCTTCAAAAATGTCTTCATCTTCTGAAGAACACTGCTGTGATGAGTCTGTGCTTCTCTCATCATCCTCAAAGAGGAACTTTTTCACTTGCTCTGCAGTGATGTTCTCCTGGTTTGTCAGGATTGCACAAATCAAAGCATGGAAGTAGATGTTAAAGCTCATTGCTGACTGGCGGTACAAATTGGCAGCTCCACTAATGCCAGAAACCTTTTTTAGCAAACACTTCAATCCAGGTCTGGTGTCAAACTCTCTGGCGGTTCTATAGGAGTCCAGCAGTAAGTCAAAGATGACAGCCAGGTTTTGCATGGAGATGTACCTGAGAAAACCAGCCAACTTGTTTTCTGGTACTTGTATTGTCATTTTTTCCTCCAAGTTAGAAGGGCCTTTCACAAATTCTTCCAGTAAGATGTCATATAAATTCTGGAGCAGTACTTGGTGGGACAGCAAACTCACCACTATCGTCCTGAAAGGAATACTTGGTAAACCAAGCATGGCAAGAAAAACAAAAAATTAAAATGGTGCATTGTGCGTCTACAGGAAAACTTCATGTTTCAGAATCTAACGTGAAAGGCCAAATTTTCACAGCTTTGTTACAAAAAAGTGGAGGAAGATAAAGGTGTCTTTCAGTTACTTTTTCAATACTATCCTAGAAAGGAAGACACTTATCTTGATTAATAGCTGCCTATAGCAAGCATGCTAATAGCACTTGTTGCAGAGATGGTATTAAAACAAAGCTCTATTATAATTATAATTTTGCTTTTCTCCAGAGATGTCCAACACTGAGGGATTAAATATTCCGAATTCAATTTCATGGCAGCTGCAAGTTCTTTCAACATTTTAGCCTGCCATAACTCAGGAATTTGTTAACAAAGTTACTCCTCCACTGGTATTTCAGCCAACCTTAACTTTGCCATGACAAATAGGCCAAACCTAGTTTAATACTTGGTTTCTATTTCCATTAATGCCAGGAGCACTACTTAAAAATAAAGCACAAAGAACCAACCAACCAACAAAAAAAACATCTACAGAAACACCAGCAGTGCAATTGAGCATGGAAAAAAGCTTAAGTCTTGCTGAAGTCACATTTCACTGTTTGCTCTTAAGACTTGAACACTGAGAGCCTAGCATGGAAATAACTATTCCTAATCCTGTTTCTCGCATATAATCCTGAGTGATTCCTAGCCGTGCTCCTGTTAGAGATGCTGTGAGTTGTTCTAGATCTCACTGATTTTTGAATTGCATGGGAACCCAGGAATAGATAATTCCTTCTACCAGTTTCAGGTCATCCACCAGTGAATAGCATTGGGAGGCTAGGAAGAAGGGGTGGACATGATTGTTGTTGTTCGGTATCTCATGGATTTAAAATTATAAACTGTGAAACTTATCTTAAGGAAGAGACTTTGCATAAGATTACAGAGGTGATGTTTTAAATGGAGCTGACACTGTTACACATAGTAATACTTGTTTTGATTTAGGGAACTATGATGGGTTACATTTTAATTAGCATTGCTATCAAGTGAGAAAAATTTTTCAGTTTGCTTGCAGTACTAAAGTTTAGGTCTAGGTCAAGGTAAATTCATGTAATATCAGATGTTCAGTTGTAGACCTTTAATTTTTTTTGTTGCAAAAACTTTTCTACTTTTATTAAACAACTTTCAAAAGTGTTTCCAAAATAACAAAACAAACAAAAAAAAAAACCTTTTTTTTCTCCTTTTTTTTTTTTTTTGAGAAATCATAGCAAAACTAAGTTTAGAGAATGCAACATTAAAAAAAAAAACAAACACGTTCAGACAAAACTCTGCTGCTTGGGTTAATTTACCTGTGCCAGTTTGCTTACATGACACAGCTGTCACTGCTGATATATTAGTAAAATGTAGTAGTCTTATTATCTGACAGTGCTAAAATCTTGATGATTAATATATATATTGGAGCTTTCTATGGGGAAGTCATTTCCTGCTGTCAAAATCATTAGAGACTGACTCAGAAAAGCTCTTAAGAGCATCTGTAAAGTTAAATGACTGTTTGCATTGATTTCAAGAGACTATTCTTGTTCCAAAAGCAGGATCAAGATGATGGAGATCTGATTACCTTGTAAAAGCCAAAAAGGCAATTTACAAGGACACTTTGAAGTCCTGCTCAGTTCCAAAAGAAACTAGCACAGAACTGTAGGTGAAAACCCACAATGCCAAAGCTGGTTAAGGATAGGATTTTCTTATTCTGCCTAAAGTTTCAAACTGAAATATATTATTACTTTTTAGGAAGAAGAAAAGCTCCCTTACCCCAGCTTCCTGTGAAACGATGCAGCATTAAGGAAACAAAAGCAAAAAGGGAGAAGAGAAACTCCACTAAGGTTAAAGTAAAACTTTTGAAAGGCCACAGTTACTAGCATGCAAGACCGGCAGATTACTACACTGCTGTAGCAAATACTATGAAAAACGGTGGCACAGTCAACATTTGAGCCCTGTTTTGGTGAAAAATGAGCATTGCTGGGGTAACATTTGCCTTTCAGCATATACACTTTTTGCAGTTGTTTAGACAAAGCACAGTGTGAGAGCATTCAGAGTTTGTATTATTTGCAAGCTTTCTTTATTTGTTTGTTTAAAGACAAGCAAGACCCATGCTACCTTTGCAAATGCAGCCCATTAGATTTGCATGGCCTTATGTAGCATGAGAGGGGTGTACTCCAGTCTTGCTCTGTGTCATTATAACAAGAAGAATGGTCTGCAAACCTCTGGATAAAGCAGGTATTTTCCTGCCACAAGAGAAGGCGTTTAGGCTGTGATCTCAACCTTTCTTTGTGCAGAGCCTTGTTCTCTGAAGATGAGGCAACAGAGCATGTGCTCTGGGGGGAAACTTCTACACAGCTGTGTAAGAATACAAACATCTTGAATGGTCTTTCTTCCTGTCCATCACATTCTGGCCCCTTGTTGCAAGCAATAGTTTAGTTTTGACTGATAATGCCTGAAGTGGTAGAGAAGCAGGTTTGGTATCTAGTAAAAGGCAATTTCATGCCACATGTTATGTATCTTGCAATACAAACACAAACCCTGAATGCAAAGTTCTCATTTTTGTCCCTGTTGAAGTTACAGCAGTTGTTTAAGCAACTGAGTGCAAGCAAAAAGAAATATTCTTTGACAGGATCAGATTGTCATGCAAATGCATGAGTTTCTGAGGTGGTAACATATAGAAGGACTTCCACAAAAATAAAGTGCCAAGCAAAACCAATGTTCCCTAGATCAATATCTTGACAGTTCTGCAGCTTTGGGTGTGGTTTCTTCAATTTATACTTCTCCAGTTTATCCATTAACTTTTTCTACCTTCTTAATCCAGTAATACTGATTTTAAAAGACCATTAGTGAAGCAGATATTATTTCATTTGCTAGGTATCATTATAAATATAACAGTACTTCCAATGCTCTCTTCAAACAGAGATTTTTAACTCTACTTCTTACAGAAAAGAATCTCAACATTGGAAAGATTTTCCTAGCATTTCCTACGAGAATTCTTAATTTAACCTACATTACCTTTACTTGAAGGCTTTCCATGACCTTATGTATCCTTCAGGTATTTGCAACCTACCACTTTTTACTATCTATCAGAAGCAGTTTCCTTATTTAGGTTTCTAAGGGCCACGTTATAGACTCTGACACAGGCTCCTCTATAACAGCTCTTGCACATGCCTGCACACCAGTATATGATCACAGTAACATTTGGAGAGCAGACAGTAATAACCTATTGACTCCTTTCTCACAAAACCTAACTTTTACTTGATTGGTGTTTTTCATTTTTTGATGAGACCTATGGAGAGGAATGGTTTGCCAGGCTCTGTTTGCATCTCTGCCAGTCTTTTTCATCTTGCTTTTAGTGACACAGCATTTTCCTAAGAAGATATTTTACCTTCTCTGGGTATGCCCATTTGGTTTTTTATCTGGTGGCAGGTCAATGATGAGCACACATGACTGGGCATGTTCAAATCCTTCCTTGTTGCTAGGGGTCTTTGGGGAGCACTGAGTCTCCAGCATGAAGACCTAAAAAACAAGTTACATAAAGCAAACAGTTTAGCATTTGCACTGGATCCTTGTTTGGGGCTGAGAAAAGGATATCCTGCATTGTGAAAGATCTGTTATGATAACTTATTTTACAGTGATGGAGACAATGCAAGGTGTCACTCCAGCAGAACTTCCCTGGAGCATGCTGCGTTGGTAAAATAGCCTCAGAGGCAATCCAGCAGAGCACAGGACAAAACAGAGACATCTTTTTATTTCAAGTTCTTTAAGACATAATGCCAAATGCTAAAACAACCTTTCTGCTGTCTGTATGCTACTTCAGGAAATACCGTGTGTAGCGGATAAAAGGACCTGTTTGTATAGTTAGCCTGTTGTTGTACCTAGAAAGATTGGTTGGAAGGTTTATTTTCAGCCATGAAGATCCAACAGACACCCAACTTGCAATTCTTTGGGTGGGAAATGGGAAAAAACCTCTCAGTTGCTGTAGCTTTGTTTTGTAGCTTATTAGCTGTGTCAAATTCTCACTGAGAAAGACTCGGGGACTGCCACTGATAGTGTCTAAAAGAAAAGCATATATGCCACACCTCTTGCTTTCTTGAGTTCTACATCTTTAAAACTTAAAACATTTTTTCCATTCAAACAAAAGTCTGCCCCTGCCACATTATCTGTGATCACAAATCCTGGTCTATGTGTCTCAGATTTTCAAGCAGCATCAGGGTATGATTAATCAAGTCAGAAGCTGACACCAAACAGCTGTTGGCTCTTAAAAGATGAATCAGCTGCTTTCCCATGCTGAAACTGTCACACGATATTCACAGTTTTATGGTAACCTGCAGGTCATTAAGTTCAGTCTGCTGCATTTCAAAAAACTTGTTTCTTATTACCACATTCACAAAATGAACAACCTCTACTGTAGTCACAAGGACCCTGATAAAGTTGTCTCAAACCTTGCTCTGCTTATCAGGAGTTAGTGGTGACTGTTAAAACATTTGTTAAATGTCAGCATTAACCTCTAGTTCTCAGAAACTCTCCGTTCTCTGCAATCCATACCAGGTATTTATAGAGAAAATTCCTCTTCAAACTCTCCTCTGATAGTCTGAATAAATATTGTTTCTCTGGTTTTTGTATCACAGTCTCTGTTGTAGTGCATTTGTTGTCCTTTGAATTTATCATTCTTTAACAGAGTAATCAGAAATGTATATGACATTCTAGATGAGGATTCATAGTGAAACTACTATTTCCCCTTCTCTATCAATCAGAAATGTTTCCACTGATGTATGCTAGGATTCCTGGTTTTAAAACTACATTACACAGTAGGCTCATCATCAGTCCTCCTCAGGTAACTAGGCATCCTTCCCCACCCTAGGCATTCCTAATTCCTACTTGCATGGGGTCTCTTTTAAGTTTGGTTTGTTGCCTTTTTTTTCCCTGTGTTTTATTACTTTTTCTCAATACTACTGTTAGACAAATAAATGTAAGGTGATGAGGAGGTCCTTGCCCATAGGGTTTGTGAGGAAGGTGGCTGTAAAAATGTACTTTCAGAAGGAAAAGCCCCAAGTTTAAAAGATTTTTCAACTTCCCCTGAATCATCAGTCAGTACCTGTTGTGCCATGGCTCTGATTCTCCAGTATTCAGCTTCAGCGCTTGGTGAGAGGGAGGGGGCTGCCACCTTCACTTCACAAGCATCTCCACTAAAGCTTTCAGAACCACTGTGGAAATAGCCCAATAGGTTCTATAGAGAGACACAACATCAGATTTTCACTGTGCGTTAAACAAAGTCAGCAACTGCAGCATTGTCCAGTCTCTTTGTGTGTCATACAAGGTTCAGAGTAATCTGTCACATTACCATAAGCTGGTCACCTGCTCCTTAGCATTTGAGGTATCTGATGTAAAGGCAATACAACTTCTTATGTGCTCCAGCCTGTGGCGACTTGACAGGACTTTTTGGTTACAACAAAGATAATGAGCTGAGAAATAATCTATGGAGAGATATGGAGAATGCAGCTACAGGAGGATCAAGTAAGAAACTTTGTCTTCTGCCTAGTTTCAGCCAGTTTCAGAGGAATAAATGGATCAAACAGTAAATTTTCATCTTCTGATTTCATACTGGCAAGGAAATTTAAAATCAGCATGGACTGTTACCAGCTAGTGTGGTCTGTACATGGTTTAGAAAAACTGATTACAATTTCCACTGTTGGTACACCACCTTTCATTGTGAATTGACAAAATAACAGAAGCTACCAGATAATCCTTACACTTCTTTTCCTGGCTTTGTACCAAAACATTTTTCTGAAGAAGAAAAAGCAATCTGTCCAAAGTTAGTGAATCTGTAACTAATGTGGTTATGTTTTGACTGTCATAAAAAAAGGCAGTTTACCTTTACTGGCTCCAGAGTGGCAGAGAATGCATCTTGCAAGGCACAACATGCAAGCCTCCACATCTCTTCAGTAAAAACAGGCCCTGCTGTCACTAACACATACCTGCAAAGATATGAGAAAACATTACCATGTTCAAGAAAGAGCTGGACAATTCTTACTTATAATGGGAGAAGGCTGAAAACAGAACAAAAGGCCTATTTGGTGACTAGCTAATGATATTCAACTTCCCCAGTTGTTACTTTGACCTATTTTTGTAATTACACTGTAGTTTTGAGGGTATTTTTCCCTTTGCTTTTCCTCTTCAAGTAGTCATCTTGCCAGGACAAGAACAACACATTGTGTAATTATATAATACAGTGTTATTTTGATTGTGACTGTAAGAACCTGGAGACTGTGAAAGGCATTAATTACCTCTAAAGACCTGTGAATTCCAACAGACAGACCCTTGATTATTTTTCCTAGGGATTAATTATTGACAAACTTCATATATATAATATACAACTGCTTTTTATGGGAATCATACACATAGTAAAACCTAAAATCACAGGTTCTGAAGCAGATTGAAAACAGCAAGAGAAACATAGTAAGTCTAAAATTTACTATTCAAATAACAAGACAGATGTATTGTAGACTTATTTCAAGATGTTAGACAACTTAATCAGTCGAGGAGTTCTTCAAACATACAAAGACATCCTGTTTTGAATATGCTGACAGAGTGAACAGACTGGTGTACCTGATACAAGAGCAGCCAACTCTGGAAATAATTTCTGTTGGTTCTGCTACACAGGCTACGAGCAACTTGAAAAGCTCTTTCAGCATAGTATTAATCATATTTTCATAACCAATATCTAGAAGGAAAAGATACAGACTGGTTTTAATATCATCACTTTTTCATTATAATTAAAGTCTTGCTACACTTATTGCTATTCAGAGAGTTGCAAGCCCAAATTATTTTTATGCAGCTATCACTGAAGTTCAATTTTGAACTATGCATCACATCAAACTGAAATAAGAACAATCCTTTTGATATTAACATTATAAAATGTCTGAACTTAAGTGGTACTGGAGAATTTCAGTTAAAGCCTCTTTCTGATATTCTAGTTCTTTCTGATCAAAGTCTTAGAAACTCCTTTTGGAAAGTATAATGCACACTCTGAGCAGGAAGCTGGACTAAATAACTTCCATAGGTCCCTAACAAGTTTGGGGTTTTCCCCCCACAATTCTAAACCCTATAAAGAAATTAAAACCCCAACCCAAACAGAAATTTTCAACCCTCCTCCTCTTACTTTATGCTTGAGCAAACAAAAAACAATGAAACCATCTCCCCAGGTAGCTATTCACTAATGTATCACTGGTGTCTATCAGTATATGAGGCAGTACAATCACATACCTGAGTGTATGAAATTTTGAATATGCTCCACTACCAGTTCACAGGAAAGGCCAATGGCATGCTTGAAATTAGCAGATGCCACATCCCAGTATGAATGGTCACCATGGCTGCGATGGAGCCAAAGAGACATCGTGGGAAGAAGAAGATGTACAACTGCATAAATGCCAAATCCTGGTCCTTAAAATAAACATAATGGTGGTTGTACATTTTTTGCTTACAAAGCCTATATGCACAGTAAATTTGCTAAGTTGTTCCAAGCTTCAGGCCAGGCATGATGCTAAAGAAGTTAGGTTCTGAAACTTTTTTTGTGGGATGAGCGGAGTAAGCTGGTTTGGATCTAGTTGTGAGGTAGGAAATGAATGCACAGCCAACTGTTTACCTGCTGTCTTTACCAAGCATGTCTACAGGACTATATAATTTTCTTTTTCTATTTCCTCGGCACCAGGCAAACATTTTGTGTGACTATGACATTGACAGAGCATGCCACCTCTTTATTTGGGCAAGAAGAGTAAGAGTGTATTTAACAGACTCTTACAAGACGCCTTTTGTCAACATAGAACAATGCACTAACTGGATCATGCTCTAAGAAAATCCCTTTCCACTTCTCTGTGCAGCTCTAGCATGAGTAACACACTTTACAAAATTGGTTTAGGATTCTAAAAGGCTCGGGCAAGGGGTCTACTAGCTTGTATTTAATCAAGCTCTTTCATTACCAGGTGTTTTGGCAACATCCCTCAGCAATTCAAACAGCAGATCCAAAGTAGGAGGCTGGTGCTGACGGGGACAGTTGGATATGGCAGTTGTTAATTCTTCTAGCAGAATAATCCATACATTGATAAGGCCTACAAGTAAGGAAACAAAGATTAAAAACCATGAGTGAGATATTGCTTTGTCTGCTGAACTTGCCCTCAGACAGTGATGGAGACTAAGAAATCACAGGTTCTTGCATGTTGACTGTTGCTATGTAATAGTTGCGGGCAGTATCAATTTTGAGGTGAGTGTCTCCTTTTCCTTCTCTTTTTATTAAGTTTGTGGTTTATCCCATCCTTACTCCTCCACAAATACCTCATTCTGGTCTTCTTTCTTAGTTTACTACTCCTGCTAGTCCAGCCTCTTTAACCTTGGGTGGGCATTTTTATTTTTTTTTTAATGAGAGGTTTGACACATCTCACGAGCATTGCAAATGCTGCCAGAATGTAGCGTGCTCATTTAGGCTATGCTTTTGCGTAAGGATCCAAGGTGACTAGCCATAATTTTACTGGCTCTGTTTGGTACCCAGAATAGAGCAGCAATAATGCCTCATGAAGTACCATCATGCTGCTTCATGCGTTGTGTTTAGGTGTTAAAGAGATCGCAGAGAGAAGTCTATTAAAAGTGGATATGACACAGCTGGACAACTACCAAGCAGCAGTTAGGTACAGGTAGTACTGTAAGTTCATATCCACATTAGCAAACATGTATGCTCTAAAAGATTCTAGGATACAACTACTTTTCAATAAAAAAAAAAAAGGATTTTACTTTAGTTCACTAATGAGCCCACGTTCTCTGCCACTGGTAGCCATGCTGAAGCAAGTCCAGAGAAGTGCAATGAAGCTGGTGAAAAGCCTAGAGCACAAGTCTTACAAGGAGAAGCTGAGGGAACTGGGGTTGTTTGCCTGAAGAAAAAGAGGCTGGGGGGGACTTTATCACTCCCTACAACTACCTGAAAGGAGGCTGTAGCAAGGTAGGTGTCAGTCCCACCCCAAATAAAACCAAACATAGAAAAAGGAAAGTAAAAATGTGTTAGTGGATTTGTTTGTTTGGTTTTTGTTTTAAACTAGGATTTGTGGGACAACTCATGTGATGGAAGAGCCTAGATAAAAGTAGGTACCTAGAGTTATTCTGGTGAAACATGTGAATAAAAGGCACTGGAGTCAGCCTGTTTTCTGCCTGGTTGGCACTGGCTCTTCACAGAGACAGCCAGAACACTTTAGTAGTTCAGATACTCAAAAGTGTACTGCTTCCAAGTGCCATCATGAGTCCAGAAGCAGTAAAGCTGCATTCCTCTACTGCTTGGCTCCACAAAGACCTAGTTCATCAAACGCCTGATTAATCTACAACTCATATAACCACACAAATGATCAGGAGACAAACGCTGCTTGTTTTTCTGAAGGTCATAGCACTTTTTATGGACTTCACAAATACACCATTTAGTTAAATAGACCACAGGACAGAAGTTTGGAAACGTATTTAAATGTACTCTCTTTATTTCTAAACTGTAACTCAACACTGCTATTTTTCCTGGTAAAGGCAGGCCTGCCAATACCAACTTTAAAAGGTTTTTACTCCAGCTGTGCTCTAGAAAGCATTTTTATGTTAGCTCTCAGAAATCAATGCTGGTTTTATTATGGATATCAGAGTAATTAAAATACTAATTAAAATATTATTATCTTGGCCTATGAGAGAGGCTTTATTTTTCTCATATATGAGCTGTATCTTTTAACATAAAGAAGGTGACATTACCTGAACTTCCAAACTCTGTGTTTGCACATCTGTGTGTATAGACAACAAAGAGGAAACAAACTATGAAGGTTTCCCCCCTCCTTTTTGCTTTTGGCAGTTGGCAAAATTTACAGTGACATGTGGAAGAAGCAATTGATAAGTTCTGCATTTACCACTTTCAATGCACTTACCAGTGTCATCATCAAAGTCAGAAAGGATGCACTCAATACCATCCTCACTGCTGGCTGATTGCTCCTGCACTCTTCGGGGCAAGTTAACCAGCCGGCCACTGAGGAAGATGGGTTTCAAGGGCATTTTATAGATTTTGGTTAATAACTTGGAGGGGGGAGGAAGGAGAGAGAGAAAAAAAAAGAGAAGAAAAGGTAAATGTGTATGGAAAAGTTTGTAAAAGCTGTCACATACAACACACATATATAAAATAAGAGCTTATTACTATTACTTACTGACTGCACCTATGACCCTAGAAGCTCCATCAATCAGCTGTACATAGAATATTTTGGAGCTCTGAAGGACTAAGTAAATAATGATAAAAGTACAGGTTTACTTCAGAGCTTCATTGCCTGGGTTGTCCATTTTGCAACAAATAATACACACTCTGTAGAACTGTGCTATAGCTGGGAAGTTACCGGTATTTTACCAGACTTTTCTAAAGTAAATGATGTATTTGCAATATACAGACAGGATTTCTTTTTAGTCATTCCTATTGTTCTTCCACTTCCAGTTTAAAAGATGTAACAAGATAAAAAATGGCTGCTGCTTTTAAAGAGGAGGAAATATTTCTGCCTCATTGTGAATTAGGATTTGTAAGGATGAGGAAGGGTGATGTGATGCGATGCATATAACTTATAGATAGAACATACACTAGATATACAGATAGGTATTCACTACATTTTCTTAGATGAACAAGATATGTCTGCTGTTTATTATTCTGAGCTGCCTCATTTTTTTCTTCTCCTCTCTGTGCATGTACTGAATCCACCCATTATCTCTGAATTTAGATATTAAATCCTTTCAGCTACGATAATATCCTTTGTTATGCATTTGATTGTACCCAGAGAAAACATGGCCTGAATCCAACAAAAAGACCCGTAGGTGCTACAGAAATACATAAAATCAGCAAAACCCACTCTAATAACCCTGGATAATAGTCTGTGCTGTGTGCAAGGAGATTACAGGAAACATGCCAGCATTCTAATTCTTAGAGATTTGCCCTGAGCTTCAGATATGTTTTCATGGTACAGATAAGCTGCTGCTACATTTTAGAGTGTGTAACCTGTTGCACTTCTTAAGATCTGAGAATTCTTGGTTGGGTGGTTTGTTTGGGTTTTTTTCTGCCTTCATTCCAACCACTGTTTACAGTACCTGTTTCAGTAAGAATGAATGTAGCTTTCGATATGTTACTGGTAGGTTTTGAATGCTCACATTTTCTCACATGGGTTTGTGTGTTTTTGACTCCTCCGTTTTAGGTGGCTTAGAAGCTATGAGATTCCTTCAGATTGCCACTCTCCAGTGCAGGTTATTACCACAGAGTCTGGATGTTCGAACTGTTTCCTAGGTCAGGTTAGTACATGTTCACCATACCTGAGAACATCTCCTGAGGTAATCAAGAGCGGGAAGGCACAAGTCTGTAGATGCAAGTCCTGATCCTGGCACACAGTCACCCATCTCCTTACAATCTACTTCCCCTGGGGACAGGAAAGGCAGCATTGGGAAGGACAGAAGAGAAACAAACACAGCATTAGGTTTCCATTTTCAGTCAGTTGTGCTCTAATGTCGGAACAGAATCCAAAACCCATCCTTCGTTTGATATTATTAGATGACAAGCAGATGATCCTCATACAAACAGTACATTAGTATTGGTCACAGTTTATACATGGACTTTTATATGAATAAATGCTTTAATAAATACATGCTTATTTCATAACTCTTTAGTAAAGTCTTTGGGAGTTCTTATAATCATACTTTATAGTCATCTGTCATATTGACCCACAACACTTTTTTCCATGGTCTTATAAATACTTGCTCATATTCACCCTTTGCTTAATTAGCATGCTCATTTTTTCTATTCATTTTCACCCCAGTGCCCTGGAAAATTCTTCTACCAGAAGTTCTTCCTTTTTGATTATTTTATGTTTTGTGCTACAGTATTTCCTTCTGCTGTCCAACTCAGGTGTCAAGGTCTCAGTTTCATCTCTACGACAGCTTCAGGCTCTAGTGTCTCAATATCACGGCTATTACTAATTCTGTGGCACCAGCAGACTCCTGCTTTCAGGTCAGCTTTACCAAGTGTATTAAATAAGCAGATCAGTTCCAAGGTGTCCAAAGGTCCTCCCTGGATAACTCCATCCACTCTAACATTTTCCTTGCCTGCACAGTCTGTTTTCCTTCCCTCTCAGCCAATGTTCTGCCTACCCCAGAATATTTGGCTCATAACCATTTTTCCAATTTAGCCAAATACTTCCTATTCAGTGCCAGATCTGAAGCTTTACCAAGTGTCCATATACATTAACATTTTATTGCCTTAAACGCTATTCTTCTCGTAAAACACCGCAAAATAAATATAAAATCCTTTTATTAAATCCTATTTTATTCTTCTTTCACTACATTTACTAGCCTTTTCTATGCCCTTAACTATTTCTTCCATGATGTATTTTAAAGTCTTGTCGGCTATCGAGATCAGCTAAGTCAGCCAGTGAAGTTTGAATCACTTAGATATTAAAATGCACATAAATGGTAACATTTGCTGTTGCTCAGTATTGAAGTATTCCATGGTCCTATTACCTTTAATACAAAAAAATGGGTGTTTTTTTTTTTTTTTTGTATTACCATTAACCTCTCTATAACTTTGTTATCTAAATTATATATATATAAAGTTATATGTGACTGAAGATGAAACATTAATGTTTCATCTTGCTTTTTGACATGTGACCATAAAGTGGACAAACTTATCTCATAAATGTAAGAAACCTAAAGAAATGAAAGGTACTTTTAAGTTCTCCAGAAGGAACATCAGTTCCCTCTACTTGCACTGGACATGCAAGTTTATTTCTCTTTTGTAGTAATAATTAACAATTCCAGTCTGTCAACACAAGCTGAATTTTGCCCCCGCTGAAAATGATGGTAAAATAGCTTAACAAGATGAGAGTAACATTAAAGACTAGATCTGCTGCAGTTAGGTGTGTCTTTTAAATCAAAGTCCCTTACAGACCCAGATACCTCTATGAACTAATATAAATGTAAAACATGAAAGCCCCATTTTACCACTCATTAGAAGTTTTGCAAATTAAATAAAGAGGAAAAATATCATTGCCACAGGTCAATGAAAAGTGTCAAATTCTATTGATCAAGGCAAGACAGGGAACACAAATGGGGCAGAAAGACCCAATACCATCTGCCTTTGTTCTGAAGTTTGGTGAAGCATCACAATTACTCTGCAGACACATTGACCTGACATGCTTGGTCTCCACCCCCCTCAGTAACGTAACAAAACACTAGCCATAGGGATAGAGTGTTGCTGGTTGCCATGCTCATGATCCTACTGGAGGGTCAGCAGGCTTTCAGTGTTGCATACACCAGACTACTGCTGCTGATGTGGGCAAGGGAAGAAAGGACAGACAATAAGCAAGTCCTGATGCAAACTAGGATCAAATGAAGCAGACATTTAATAAAGAGATACATCTTTGCTGCTGTAACAACTTTAAGAATTGATAGCATTAGAAGTGTTCCTGAAATAATCCCTTAGTCTTTATTTATTTTATTTTTAAGCATTCTGGACACATTTTCATCACTGCCTCTCCTCTACCATACTATGTATTACAAAACTGAATTCTGTTCTTCTGCAGGACCAAGTTTGACATACCATGACTTAATAGGACACAAAGAAAATAAAAATATTTACCCAGTCCTTTGACAAACTTCATAAGGCACATAATATAACTGGTGGCAGCATTGGCAAAGACCTGGATGCTGTCTGTGTTTAGAAATGCTTCAAAGACATCAAACACCGGAGCCTGGCGTTTCCCTGTGAAAATAAGATGTGAACTCTTCCCCATGCCACATAAAGCTGATTTTCCAACAGTTTTTCAACAATTTAACTGAATCTGTAGAATCTCTTCTATTCTGGGCAAAGAAATTACAAGTAAGACTTCCTATTGCTCCTGAGGTAATTTGTGCAGCCCTTAGGAGAAAGTGATACAGACTCCCTGCTTTGCCTTATCTGTGAAAAATAGCAGCTTATACATGCCCAGACAGTAAGAGCAGGCTTGAGCTGCTGATCTCAGCACAGTAGCTAACACTTCTGTTTGGTGGAGTCTTGTGGTTTAGTTCTTGGTAACTGCCAAGATGACAGCAGTCACACTGAGAACTATTCAGACTATACAGTAACAAATAAAGGCTTACTTTTTCTATGTAGATTATTGCTAAGAAGTAGGAAAACCACATGCCTTGTAACACTTAAAAATACTAAAATACTTTCTAATGGCAAAAGAACAGCTTAAAGTGATTTTCCCTTATTACCCAGTTTCCATACAAGCAAACATCTCTGCGAGAGATGCAGAATCACTCTTATTACAGCAAACATGGTTTGAAATAGCACTAATAATTTGAAGCCTTGATGTTAAATGTCTGGACAAGCACTTGCCTAGATTATCCCACTAAGTTACCCCCATGTGTAAGAGCAGCAGGTTTCACATAGTAAGAAAGACAGGCCACATGAGACATGGTGGTTTTATACAGTATGCTTCCCTTTCTCTAGCAGGCCAGTGACAAGGGCCCAGCCAAGCTCAGTACTGCTGCACTACTGTTTTGCTCAAAAATTTTCAAGTATTAAAGAAAAAAATCAAAAAAGGAATAAAAAATTCAAGTATGTTTGAAGCATTTCTTCCTCATTCTATTTGTCTGCCAGCATCTAGAGAATAAAAGTCAGAACACTACCTCTCTTTCCCTCCCACCCCTGCTAATAAACCAGATACTTCAGTATAGTCCTGGAGTCTTGCAGTGCCACTAGGGCATTTAAATATATTCAGTTAGTTATTGCATCCCCAAGGTATAAGATAGGGAAACAAAAGCACCTATGAAATAGTCAGTGCAGTAAGTCCTTACCCATAGAGTATTCTCCTACAAGATACTCCTTAACCTCTGACTTGCTGCTGCTGTGCACTGTTTCCAGGGCACTGAACAGGGGTCTCCATCCTGACTGGATCTGGGTAGAACACATTTCCACCAACTCTCCTATAGAGGTGACCACCTGCAGATAGTGTAGGAGAGGTCAAAAAATTAAAGCCCAAAACCAGAACTGATATATAAATAGACCTTCAGAAGGACTGAGGATGGCTTTAAATACATTCCTGGATTTCACTATGTCAATCTAGACTCGTTCATTACTTTCTTTATTTTAGATAATAGAAAAGTTTTACTAAATTGTTTCAAGGGCAGGTGTACTCTCTGTGTGCTCTACCACAATGCTGGCTTAGGGAGGCAGCGCCCTTCTGATTCCTTGAAGATGACTGAGGGGCACCATTTGAAGGGAGTTTGGGAAACAATCTCAAGTGGACCAAGTGCACTCTGGAGACCTTCTTGTGGACTTGGAGATCCTTCTTGTGAACACGGTAGGCTAGATGCAAACACACTATTCAGGATTGACTTGCCTGGTCTTGAACATCCTCGTCACACAGCTCTAGCTGCATAATACGCTCAAAGGGGCGGAAAAGTGCCTCATTAAAGTGAAAATGAGAAGGCTCATTCCAGTCCGTCAGCACTTCAGTGAGGATGTCATGGATGAAGGAGACAGCCTTCCGAGACACATGTCTCTCCTTATGACAAGCAGCCTACAGGGAAAGGAGGAGCATTAGTTTGCTCAAACAAAAAATGCTTTTAGTGAGACACTTCTAACAGAGGTAAGCATTTCATGTTGCTGAACCCTAAAAACAGCTTCACCACTAAGTGATTTAGGGCCCCCACTGCAATGAAAATGGGAGTCTCAGCCACAGAAACAGATGGCTGAGATGCTTGAGCTGCTCAGACTTCCAGAGATGCACGAAGCTTGCTGACAACTGAAAAAGCACAGCTAAAAACAAATAACAAACCCTAAGGAACAGAACTTGTGTGAAATGTTGTCTTTTGTTTCTACTGTGTAACCACTTTTTTGTTCAAAAAGGTGGTTCCTGCATATATTCACCTTATGTATCCATTCATGACCAAATAACACTTTTTGTTTGGCTGTTTATGGAATTAAGAGTGAGAAGGTTCTCATCACTTTTGGAAGAGCTATTAAAAAATTAAACAAACAAGAACCTGGATATAAAGGTATTGTACTGAGTAACTACATAGGTTATGCTAAATTACAGAATTACAGAATAGTTAGGGTTCGAAAGGACCTTAAGATCATCCAGTTCCAACTCCCTGCCATGGGCAGGGACACCTCCCACTAAAACATATCACGCAAGGCTATGTCCAACCTGGCCTTGAACACAGGGATGGAGCATTCACAACTTCCCTGGGCAACCCATTCCAGTGCCTCACCACCTTCACAGTAAACAATTTCATCCTTATACCCAATTTGAACTTCCCCTCTTTAAGTTTGAACCCATTACCCTTTGTCCTATCACTACAGTCCCTAATGAAGAGTTCCTCCCCAGCATCCCTATAGGCCCCCTTCAGATA